>CM040244.1:246713298-247010920 GCA_022545495.1 Chrysanthemum lavandulifolium
ACATTATCACTAACATGGTATTGTTAGCAATGGTCATGGTTATTCCATAGGCGCAGTGGATACATCTTGTGGGCTCTTGTGATTTGTGGAAACAAAAGCAATGTTTTGATTAGTAGAAGATGCACCAACAATGTTGTTCTCAGACTCATAAACTTTCAAGTTGTTGTAGAGATTGTCCAGAGTCATCTTATCAAAGTCATCCTTATTTCTCCACACAACTGTGTGCACAACCCACCGGTGATAAACTTCGATGAACTTCAAATTTATATCTTCTTGAGCAACTTTGTAGTCCACTAACTTCGCTATCGATAAGTTTTGAAGTCTCATATAAGTGCCATCAAGTTTTTCTCCACCGAGAGCAGTGAAGTTTTCAAGTTGATGCTTGAGCATATTCTTCCTTTATTTCTTGGTAGCTTCATTACCAGCAAACCTTGTTTCAATGGCATCCATTAACTCTTTAGCAGACTCATATTGTTCAAAGTCCAAAGCATACTCATTAGGTATTCCCATGGAGAGAATACTATGGGTTTTAATCTCCAGCTTCCTTTTAGCCTTGCAAACTTCACTAACAATGGCTATATCTTTGCCATCATCACCCTTCTTAGGAAGAGTATCACCCTTTTCAACAACATCCCGGATGGCGAATCAATCATACGAATGTATTGCCTCATTCGCATTCTCCAAATTTGATACTCACCGCTTGAGCATGGGCACCTTTGATGCGCTACCATGTGAGTTTCACGACATCTTAACTTATTTTAATGTAACTTAACTAAACTTCTTCTTGGTTTCAGCTTCTAGATCACAAGCTCGATACCACTTGTTGATCCCAGTTGAGCAAACGATCCTTTATAGAAACTGACTTAACAAAGACTTATTAAGTATCACGCTGAATTTAATACTTAATCTTAAGAAGAAGAACAATAAACATTCAACACCTCAATATTATTATTAATACGAATACTCTAACCAGATTAGGGTTTTACAACCTTGAAGTGTATCAACCTTAGATATAAAAGATACGTATATCTAATCTAACCTAGGACCTCCTTTTATAGGCTAAGGAGTCCTTTACATAATACAATACGTAACCTACAAGATAAATATCTTTTCCATATTTATCTAATACAAAATATTAAACCGACTATACATGACTAGCAGTGGTTACAATACAATATCCGTGGTTACACAATACTACTAGCCGCGGTTTATCTTCAGCAGTAGATTCATTCTTATGTCTGTGGTTTCAACAACTTTGTCCGTGGTTCCAACACTTAGAATAATTCATGATCCAAGGAACCTAAAACCCAACAGATCTATTAACCAGCCACCATCACACACTCATAACTTCAAACCCTAAACACAATCTCAAACATAGTCCGCCCCTCTCATGAACACAACTCACTTCATGCCTCCCCATCACCATATATCTGCTATTCATAGCCACATATCTCCGCATCGTTCCCATGCTCGCCACAGGGATGGCTTGAGCGACTTGTAGTAGCCACAGGGATGGCATGATGCTCGACAGCAAGGTAGGTATATTGATTCATTTTGATTAGTATTGAACGAATCAGAAGAGATCAATTAATCATTCTTGATAGTTGGTTTTATTCTTTAAAGATTCAGATAAAATAGTGAAGCTTAGCTTCCAAAATGAGATCAATGACGAAAAATGTGTAGTATTCAGAAGATCTCTACAAATCTATGCGTGAGTATCACGGATCGTAGATCTCTTCAATCCTTATATTTATCATGTTAACCGAATAAGAGTGGGTGATAAAATCGCTGGTTTTGTCATCACTCAAAAACATTCGGATATTCACCAAAAAACTAATAGATCGATGATGACTTGAGGTGACACACAGAGTAGTAGCTTGTCGACTCAAGGTGCACCCATTCGAGATTGATTGACGTTTCACATTCATGTATGAGTCATTGATTGATGATGAATCTTTTTTTCTTTCGACTACGTGACCATCAAGTTTGATGTTTCATTGATTATAATGAAAGAGATAAAGAAACTGAGATCACTTGAAATATTCATTAGCTTAAAGACTTGATTTAATGAGATTATTTATTAGAATGTAGATGTAGATGACCATGTTTAGATGATATGAATTATTTGTCTAGGCTTTGGTGTTGATGAAGCTTCGAATCTGGGATTGTGGATGGATGTAGATGGATGTTTGTTGATTGTATTAAGTTCTTTTTGTATGATTGATGTAGTCTAGCATGTATTGTGGATTGAATGTTGGCATGTTGATGAATGTTGTTAAGATTGACGATGTAGCAAAGCAGCTTCGAGATCTTGGCCGATAGTTGTGATAGAACAAGTGTTCGCTTGAATGTAGTTTGATGAATCTTGTATGTTGTAGCTTGTTTATGTTTCTGATGTGTTAAACCGTATCATTCATATCTAAGTCGCATAGTCAAACTGCATCTAGTAATAGACAACTCGCATAGAAGCTATTTAGACCAAACCACACAACGGGTCAAAACACATTATGACTTAATAACCCGCAGTTGACTAAATAGTCAACTCACATTTGACTTAGTCAACTCGCATCAGGAACATTGAACCTGGACAGAAAGTAGACAAACCGCTCAAAAGCAGGTCAGCAACTCGATTTGATCGATAACTCGCATCGAATACATTGAACTGGACATTTGTTTCAAACAACTCGCATCCAAAAGATTATGACCAACTCGCATGTTGCCAAGACACAACTCTCATTCCATACATTGAATCGGACATATTTTGACAACTCGCAACGTAAGAACAGATTGACAACTCGCATCCTAAAACCAGATTACAACTCGCATATAAGAACATGTAGCAGCAGATCACATCACAAACATATCATAAGCCGCATATATGAACATGCGCCAGCATCAAACAACCATCATAACACCAGATTTTGAAAATGTATAACCAGTTATCAAGCTTAGAACACGACCAGCTAACTAGCATACAATTATAACAACAAGCTTAACCATTTCAAACTTAACACCACTCAAAGAACCATTTGAATCACCAAAACAACAAAACCTAGGCTCGTACCAATTGTAGGATCGTGTATAATATGTTGTTTGATGATTCGGTGGTCTAGGATTGTGATTAAATAAGAAAGCCATTAGAGATGATGAGAGAAGAGAGGATGTTTCTTGAAAGAGAGTTGTTTAACAAAATATGAAAGGTTAGATTCAAGAGCAACACCCCTTCCAAGGATGGAAGGGGTATTTATAGTTACAAAGATTACGCCTCCCGCCGGATCGTGATCGTGCATACAATTGGGTAAAGACCCGCCCTTCCTCCACGGTGTTGCACTAAACTAAAATACGCTACAAACTAACTAATTAACTACTAAATAACGTAAATAACTACAAGTCTACGAGCTAACATATGCTAGACCATAATTGGGGTGACCGACACTTTTACATGGAATTTCCAATTCCTAACAATTAGGTAGGGTTCTGGTCGGGCTAAAGAGATAGTGGCCATAAATCGCTAAGATGAAAAAAGGCGCTTTTAAAAAGTCGCTCAGGTTTATGTGATAGTACTATACACTTGTCTTATTGTGTAACAAAGTCAACTAAAAGAATTGCTTAAAAATATCGCTTAAAAAGTTGCTTAAAAACTAGGTAAAAGGTAGCTTAACAATTTCGAGCCCTTTTAGTGAACTAGAGATATCGAATGTCAATGAAAGAAAGGGCAACTAAATACATATAAAAGAAAGGGCACCTAAATACAATTGTCGAATATACAATTTAGTTATTAAACTATTCTGAGTCCATACACCTTTGCAATATGTTTACACCATGTTTCCCGTATCCTAATGTCACGATTATTGTGATGCATGGAAACCTGTCAAATTAAAGAAAAAAAATGTTCAATCTTGCAATCAAGTATACAATTGCATCAAGTGTTATAACATTCACAATTGTGCATCAAGTGTTATAAGATTCACAAGTGTGTATACAATTGCAAATGTACTAGTTATTTTGGATTAGCCTTGAAAGAAAATGGAAAGGTATGTTAAAAGAAAAGGTTCAATCTTGCAATCAAGTATACCAGTTATTTTGGTTCAAGTTGGCTATCAAATCAAAATGGCTTATAAGTCAAAAGGCCATAATTACTATGGGTGGCTAAAGGTGGCTATCAAATCAAAAGAGCTTATAACTCATATAAAAACACACATAACCAATCATAACCAAAGGAAAATTTTAACTTCAAACACACAAACATAGAGCAAAAATCACTGTTTTTTTTAAAAAAAAAAGAAAAGAAGAAGATGACTACACCAATGCCTTTTTGAAATGAGTTAGCCGCTTGGTTCTAGTTTCGTTAGGGACATGATGGTGGAGAAATTTCGAGGAGGTTACCGTCACTAGGTGGATGAAGCGTAATTAACGAAAAAATCCCAAGATATTAGGGCTCGTGTTCTTTAGAGGATTGTGTGATTGGAGAGTTGGAGCTTTTGTATCCTTTTGATTCATGTGTGCAAAGTATTTCACAGCTTGAATAATTTGCAAAATGAAGATTTGGCGTGTTGTAACAATTTTGGTGAAGGTTGTGAAGCGTAGTTAGCGGTGTGAGCTTCATCATTCATCGAAAGCTCAAGTCTATGATGTACCGATCTAGTTTCTTCTAGTGTTTGCCAAATGTCTTTGGGTTTAAGGTATGGCTAGGGTTGTGGGGTTTAAGGAATTTCTAAAGTTTATGTTTATGTTTATGGATGTTTTAATAAACCTAGTAAGGTTTATTTTGTTGGATCTTTAATATATGCACTTATTTATTTATGTGTGTCAAGTACTTTGTTGAACATACCGTGTTATAACCTCACCGCTTGATATGATGGTGTTGCGACCATGTAGTGTTTAATTGACCTTCCTATGTCCGGCTTGCAATGTAGTGTTGAAAAGATAACCTACATCATCAAAATAATGGATAATCGATATAGATACGTGTCCTGGGTAAGTGTTATATGAATTAATTGGTAACTTTGACGCACTGTGAGAAAATAAAAGTGTTTGCTATGCAAAAAAAAAAAAAAAAAAAGCGGCGATATTCTCGGATGTTAAATGCTATTTTGTGACACATATATCGCCTCGGTTTACTAGATTTATGTCTCACAAAGTAGCATCTAATGTACTCAGAATAATGTTTTTTTTATCGATTGGTGCGCAAAGGCTTTATCTTGCTCTTCAATGAAAACCAACTTACGCTTAACCTTAGTCTTAGCAACTACATCCCTAATGTATATATCGACATCAACATCAATAAGCGTCGATCGCTTTCTTCAAATTTCAAGCAATAATCTCATCATATGTCATATTGCTAGCATCTTTTAACCTTCTTCCATGGACAATCAGTTTAGTTGTATAGTCATCTTCAGAATCATAAAAGTTACGATTCTGATAATAAAAATCAAATAAGTTTTGGGGATTATGTGCCATATACATCATTAACTTCCCATAGCGATCAACAAGGTCATACATGGCAGCCACATCCCTATCACATTCTATTAGTTTCAAGCCTACTTCTAATTGACATTGTGGTAAACAGAAAAACAAAGAATGGAAATTTAGCTTAGTATGTTCTTTAAGATATCGCACATACTACTATAGTCCGCCTTCCTATCCTTGGACATACTTCAATAAAAACACCTCCATTTTCATACCTAAGTGGTTGTAAATAAAACTCGCCATAAAATGAACATCAAACAGTAACGAGGATCCGAATCGCAACTAGGTGCCATCCTATTAAAGGAACACATAAAATACAATAGTTTAAAATATATATATATATATATATATATATAATTTACATGTAAACCCTAATTTGGTATGAATATTGAAACATTAAATAGAGACAAATTGATATGGGGGACCATGACAATAAAATATCACGAACCTTTTGCACAATTCAATTTTAATAATTGAACGAAAACGACAGCTTGAATTGATTATTAAACAACTTGGGTTCGGTTGGTAGGAAGTGAATGTGGCCACAAAAGATAAAATATAAGGTATTAGTGTATCATAAATCGCTAAATGAAAAAGGCGCTTTTAAAAAGTCGCTCGTAATATATTGGTTTATGTGATAGTACTTTACGCTTGTCGATGTACTATCATGTAAGAAAGTCGAATAAAAAAGTTTCTTATAAATTTTCTCAAAAATAGTTGGTTAAATAAGTTGTTAAAAAGTCGCTTATTCGGCTTCCGCCATTTTTTAACACCTAAACACAATGAAACAAAATAAGGATAAATACATATGACTTGTTGAATAATGAATGATATGAATGTAACGGTTGAGAATGTAATGGTTGTGTTGAAAATCTATCTATGAAAAAATTTGATTGAAATATTTGTTAATGAAAATATCACGAGTAGAAACCGTTAATCGATGTTCACAAACAAGGATTGACCCGTGATGTATGTGTAAATGTTTACGGAGTAAATATACATGAACAACAAATAACTCCTTTACAAAATGTTGACCGCATGATACATACGCGCATAAATTATACATATTGAAAAGTACTAATCATAAACTCTTAACATTTGTAACAGTCTAAACAGTCCAATCGAATCCAAGTCTACATAAAAAAATAGTTGATGTTTGAATCCAAGTATATACAAACCCACCACTAAAAGTTTCTTCATGTCACAAAACATAACTATCTAACAAAAAGAAACTTAAAATGTCATTCATGAAACGTATCCGTTTTCCTAACAAACATGGAAAACATGATACTCCAAATCATCATCACAATCTACATACATGAACTTAAACCTTATCATCTTTCCATACTCAAACAAACAATCTTCAAAACGTGGTTCCAGTCACCTAATGCATTCACATGATTCACCCGTATGGATTGTCTCTATGATAATCCATCTTAATTGCATCATGTATTCGATCGCATCATGCCTAAACAAAGGCAGCTTTGAAAAATGCATTGATGATTGTCAAGAAAATGATCCGAATATCCTTATGTTTAACAATTACAAAAAAATTATATAATTACCAATTCTACTATAAATGCATAGAAAAAGTACACACAAAACTCAAACTTACAAGTCTAGATAACGCAAGAATTTTAGAAGACATTTTGTAAAAGACATCGCCTTCTCACCAAAATGATCAAGGTGACCAAACCATTGGCAAATGTGTCGATTCGCTCATCAATTGCTTCAAAAATATCAAAGTAAATCTTAAAGATATATGTTATGAGATTATCAATATGATTATGAGATTAATGATAACAAACAAAAACATATAAACAAATGCCTACGCAGACAACCTCCATCTTCATTGTCAAGATCATTTTGTGGAAAAACAATCACACATCAGAATATATTGGATTTCACTAACACATAACAAAGGGGCGTATGGTTTTAGGTTTTGAGAGAGAATTTAAGAGGTTTTGGGAACTTAGAGAAAAGTAAAATCTTATTATGAGTTTCCAACCTCTACCTTGGGAGGTAGAGGGTATTTATAGTATCTTACATAAAACGCCACCCACGGTCGTGGATCGTGCATACAAGGGTAAAGATCCGCTCGTCCTCCACTAGATTACTAAACAAACTACTTATTACCATAACTTAACTACGACTACGAGCTTAACAAATACATATACTTGAGGTGACCGACACTTTAACTAACGGATTTACTAAATCCTAACAATCTCCCCATGGAGGTCACCTCAATTTACATTGAATACAAACAGATATTACACATTGATTGTTCTTGGATTCTTGATTAAGTTCTTTGCTATGTAGATCGTAGTCTTGATTCTACATATTCGCATGTTTTGTTATCTCATGGAGGTCTTTGAGTGATCTACGGATGATTATATTGAGCCATCTTTGAGATCATCACCACCATAAATCTCGACTCATCCTTTGTTGTGTAGCCTTTATGTGAAGTTGTGACTATCGACCGACATGCTCACATTTTGATCATGATATCTTCTCATCGAGTCGAAGCTTTTGTTGATTCGTATTTCCGAGAGTATAGCAAAAGCATGGTTTGAAAATATCGAGCCGCTGATGAAGATCTCGCACTTATCATGATTTCTTTAAGCGTGAATGAGATTGTGTGAGCATGTCGCTATGGATTGATTCCTCAATTCGATCACCGCAATCGTCGGGTGTACCGCATCACTACGCTTAGCAATAGTTTACCTAAAGTGTCTTTGATCACTTCGTTGAATTGAGGTACATGGCCCACTTGCCTCGCTGATCAAGACAAGTACCGCCCGTGATCGTGTATAATTCAAGAATCTCCTCGACAGGGTTTCGCAATATTCTAGTGTTCTCAAACCGAATGTCTCAAAGAAGACAACACGGAGCGAGTAAACCGCTGAATTGAGATTCACCGATTGATGAAAATGATTTGAACAACAATCGTGTATTGCTTAATATAAAGGGTTTTGCAATACAACGAAGGTTTTATGGTAAATCAATTATCAATCATAAACACCTTTAATTTTGAAACATTATCACAATCGATGTGCTATAGAAAAGAATTTTTAGCACAACGACCGGTTTTCAAAGGCATCCACAATCCATTTCTGGACCAAGATTGATTCAAGATTGAATCGCCCATTGTTTCTATCCGCTTGTCACATGGTTGATCTATTGGATAGATCTCACATGCCACCTACCAAGAGCTTGTTTGATGTTGGATCTAGAAGGCTTTCCATCTTCATTGTGAATATGTTAGCATATCACTCGGATGTTCCGCAATACCACAAGGATAATGCGAGGACTCTTAAAGTATATTCTCTCTTTCCACATTGTGTGAAAGCAGAGTCTTTATTGACAAAGGTCCTAATGAGATTTATTGATGATCTCGTGGCTCTAGACTCAATCGTGCACATTTGGTTCCTATGTCGGAGACTAGGAGAGGGTCTCCTTCTTCAATATTAACAATCTCTAAGAGAAAGTCGATAGATTATGTAGGTTCCCGTGAGAATGAAACAAGTCCTTTTAAGAGGAACTTGAGTAGCTTGGGAAGATTAGTGCAAGGCGTCATCGGGTCCATGACGTCTTGTCTTCAATACCGGTGTTACCTTAGTGACCACCAAGAGCATATGTATTGAACCCGGTTTTGCTCTAGGTTGAAATAATGGAGGGCTATTTCTTTTCACCCTTTCTCTTTCATTTCTTTTTCATTCTTCAACCCTTCGTTGCTTAACGAGACTTCATAACTAGAACCTTGTTGGGTTTATTCCAGCTCTAGCTATATCTCACCGCACTCTTCCCATTTCTCACTTTTCTTTTTTCATCATACCTAAGGACTTAACTAGTGGATTGTCCTCGGTAGATCCCTCCGCCTCAAGGGGATCGCGAGAACGAAAACCTAACCTAACCAACCTTATAACTCCATACATAAAGTAAATTTGGTCACTTTTGGTATTGTTCTTCTTCCATTGTAACCAATTGAAAACCATTTGAAAATCAATCCAAGTACTTGTGATTCACGATCAAAGTATTTTGTACCGAATTGTTTTTGATAATTTTAGAAAATAGCTCCCCTCAACATGTGCATCGAATAATTGAAATCGCTTTGGTACATGGAGGCAAGAGGAAGAATTCAATTCATTGATTAACATTTTCTAAAAATATCTACATCACCTTCCCGATCAAAATTAGTGTTTCAAATCATCGTTAAAGATATTTTTGGAAAAGGATGTGGTTTTCAAAAGTTGTTCCCCTCAATATGTGCATCGAGATTTGAAAGTGTTTTGCACATATTACGGAAAACCCGCACTTAGAGACAAATCAATCATGTTTCAATCCTTTTGGTTTGATATAGATGTCGCCTTAACATGTGCATGAAAAATTTGAAATCGTTTGGCACATGTAGGAGGAGAGCTTGCTAATCACTTACAAACCATTTGTCGAATTATCGCTTTAAATCCAATTTAAATCACAAATTCTCCCGATCACAATTTTCAAATCATTTGAGATTTGTGATCTCTATAGATTTAAATTATTTTGAAAGCTTTGAGGAGAATTGTGACTTGCTTATGAAAATATTTAACCGATAAGGATCAAATCGAGACTTTAAACTCCAAAGATTAAACATGCTTGAGTATCTTTGAAAACATGACATAAGCCTTGGTCTCGAACCGATTGTATGACAAATAACCTTTTGATTTAATTAAAATCATTCTCCCTCAATCAATGACAAGTTGTTGATCGAGAGATAGAGATTTTGACAAATGTCAAGTCCGTATGATTTACAAAAATTGAGTCCAAGTTATTTTCAAAGCTATTAGTTTTCATTAGATAACAAATATTTTTCGATTTAATTTATAAAAGGAAAAATATTTGTGAAGGAAACATTTGTCTTTTTGGTGACAAATATTTGTTTTAGAATCGTAGCATGAGATTTGAAAAATAAGATAAAGCATGGCTCTGTTCTTTCTTTTTAAAATGAGGTATAGTCCAAATGACTATAAACCTTTTTTTTCTTTCATTTTTATGTACATTCGAACTTCATCTAAAGACCCGTGTCACTCTTTGAATGACAACACAAAGACCGTAGATGAAATCGAATAAAAGAAAAGATGAGAAAATATTTTTAGCTTTTTCAAAGATTTTCGATTTCTATGGATTTTGATATTTTATATTTTCTATTTTCTTTGTAGGTTTTATAATTTTGTATTTTGCTTTTGAATAGATATTTACAAGAGATGGATGAAGAAAACTTTACTCCTCGCCTTCCTGCTGAAGTCGTTTGAGTGTTTCCGTTGTAGAATTTTTAGACCAAGTCGTGGGAGGATAAACTCAAACGTTCTCTAGGAAGAGCTTTAGTGAAGATGTCTCGCTAACTGGTATTCGGTCCTCACAAAATAAAGTTCCACCACACCGCTCTCCACTTGATCCCCGATGAAATGATGTCAATGTCGATATGATTTGCTCTTGAATGTTAGACGTTGTTGCATGAGAGAGCAAAGGCACTTTTGTTATCACAATACGAGGATTTTGTTGAATTCAAAGCCATAGTCGATAATTGGGATCTCATCCATAGGATTTGAGCACAACAAGATGACATGGCTATGTATTCACCTCTGTAGAGGATATAGAACTACTCATTTGTTTCTTTGAGGACCACTCACAAGCTTATCACCCAAAATTGAGCACCTCCCGACGTGCTTCGACGCAGTATCTTGACATCCCGCATGGTCGCGATCTCGTGATAGGTCGTTAGTGCATACCGGTGTCCATCGGGTACCAAAGACCCATATTGATGGTTCCTGGAGATACCTAAAGACCCGCTTAACCGCTTCAAGGTGCTTTTGGTAGGCTTAGCCTCGGTATCTAGCACACATGCATACAATGATGTAATGTCCGGCTCCATCGGCGAAGGTACATCGTGGACCCCATCATACTACGATATTTAGTTTGGTCTACCATGATCCTCGAAGGGTCCTCATCCGCTTTAGTACGCCCACCATGGGAGTGTCAATGTGGTCACAAGAATCAAATCCAAATTTCTTTAAAATCTCATTAGCATATTTAGATTGATTGATAAAATACCTCCGGGACTTTGTGAAATTTGTAATCCCAAGAAAATGACATTTGTCCCATCATTGACATTTGAAATTTGGAGCCCATCTCCTTAGAAAAACGGTCACATTCATTGGGGTCGATCGAGGCAAAATAATATCATCGCGATAGATTTGAACGTGGATTAAGTGTTTGCTTGACTTTCTCGTGAACAATGTCGGATCAATCGCTTCCTTTGTTTGAATCCAGATAGAAGAAACTTTGATAGTGTATCGCACCATGCCCTGGAGCTTGCTTCAAACCGTAAAGAGCCTTCTTCAAGCGATAGACATGAGTAGATGCTCGGATTCACAAAACCTTCGTGTCAAAGACATATACGACTTCTTTAAGATCTCCGTTAAGAAAATCCGTCTTTACATCCATCCGATAGACTACCGTGTTCTTGTTAGTCTATCTTTTCTATGAACAATCATATATAATATGCACAATCGAATTTTGTTTGATATATATAATCGTTAGTTTTACAGATTGGGTTTTATGGGTATATATAACCCATCAACCGACACAATGGTTCACTAATAGACATAACCGAATAACTATTTTTTTCGGTTGTAAACTTTACTTCGACACTCTAGACCCTTTAACTTATATACATGTACATACGCCGATTCTAAATACATAAACTCAATACTTGACTTTCATGTTTGACCTTCATGGATTAGATAAATTAGTATCCAATACTCCTCCCTAATTTATTAATCCATGTCTTCGATATCTTCAAGCTCCATCATTTTTATCTTTGAACTTTGGCTTGTTTCCACTTTCTTTGTCTTGATCTTCAACGCTAAATATGTCTTGAACTTTCTCTTTGGTCTCGACTTCTTTCTTCATTGTCTTTAATTTCATCTCGATCATTTTTGTTACTTTTGTCACTATCTTCCTTCATTTGTATCATTTCATAATCTTGCGGCTCCAATAATCTGTTTCTCGTATCACGATCTTCTGGTTCAACTTTCTTGTTGCATGATTTAATGTCTTTCTCAATCTGGCTTTCCTTCTGAAATCTTGGTGGCATCTCTTGATGCTTCTTGCATTCGCCTTTGTCAACTCTTTCTTCTTCTAGATGTTTCTCATTTGAAACAACTTTATGGTTCTCTTTCTCAAACAATTCTCTTACTGTCTTTAACTCTTTCATCTCTTTGCTTGTGCAATCTCTCAACTTCTTGAGGTTCTCTAACTCTGTCTGCATTTGTTTCTCAAATGCCATTTCTCTATTTCTTATTTTCTTCTCAAACTCTTTTTTTTCAATCTCTAACTCTTGAAGCATTTCGAACTTCCAAAACTCTAATTTACTCTTCAAATCAATTTCTATCTCTGACCGCATATCTTCTAACTTTTCCGTTTGAATTTCATCCTTTAAGGATGTTATCTCTTTTCCATCGTTACTAGTAACCATCAATAGTGCTGGTTCGTCATCTTCGAACACAAGGTTTGCTTTTTCTTCTCTACGGTTTGGTTTTGGACAATTTGCAGCAAAGTGTCTAAACTTATGACAATTATAACACTCTATTTCTCTAAAGTCTCTCCTATGGTAGTTTTAATCTCCATGGTTTCTCTTGTTTCTATCATAACTATCTCCATTCTTACTATCTATTGTGAATCTTCCTTGGCCTCTTCCTCGTGTCTAATTACCACCTCCTCTTCTATTATTTCCATAGTTGCGTTCATAATTTCTGTTATTCCCTTGACGCGTGAATAACAATTTCTCACTATTATCTTCCTCACTTCCTTTTCTAAACTTAAGCCTTTCTTCATAAGTCTTAAGTTTCCCAATAATCTCCTCTAATTTTGCTTTAAAATCAACAACCATTTCAATGGTTGCTACTCTCGATACATACTTATCCGCATCGCATTCATTAATTTTCGTACTTTTGTTTGTCCATCAAACGTCAATCCACATGTAGCAGCCTTTGTAATAATACTCATCAACCTCCCAGCAAATGAATCTATTGATTCATCTTCTTTCATCACAAGTCTCTCAAATTCTGATTTAAGTTGTTGCGAGTGTGCATGTTGTACATCTTCTGTTCCAATAAATCTAGACTTTAGAGAGTCCTAAATTTCTTTTGCTGTTTCACATCCCGCAACTTGCATTTGCAAATCTTCTGGTAACCCTTGAAATAGGTATGCTGACGCCGAACTATCCTTCTTTACATCAATCTCTTTTGATGTACTTACTCCTTCTACTAAATCCCATACTCCATTTGCCGTTAATATCTTCTTCATTCTTAATGCCCATAATGTATAATTTGTGTTGCTTAAAACTGGGCATTGATATGATGGTAACGATGTGGTGAAAACAACTCTGCTTTCATTTTATCTCCGTCATATCTTTCGATTTGGTTTTCTTCTAAGACCAATATAATTCTAATAATAGTTGAATCTTAAATCCTTCTTTCTAACCACAATAATTCTCAAACAATTCTACGGTTTCTAACGCGAATTGTAATGAAAAAAATCTGTTCTACTAATCTACAGTACTAATATGCAAATTCTCTTAACTTTTCTAAAAAAAACAACTAAGTATTTGAAAGAGGAAACATGTACTTGACTTTTTATGTGGGCTCCCTTTTCCAAATAATAACACCGGCTTTTGTTCCCAAAAGAAAAGCCCTATCTTCTTCCCCAAATAAAATCCTTCTTCTACTTCCTTCTCTATACTTTCTTCTACACGTAATTAGGGTTCTTCTTCTGGTTTTCTAATCAAACGACGATGGTGGTTAATCGGTCTATTTTCTTTTCCGCAACCACACACGGCGGCGGTGGTTATTTCTTCTCCGGCAAACAATACGGCGGCGGTCTCTCTTCTTCGCACAACCGGTATGTCTTTCTCTCTCTTTCTCTTGATTGATTCCCTGAATCAATCGGTCTCTGTTTTTCTTCTTGATTGACCGGTATGCGCACGGTCTATTTCTACTCTTGATTGATTCCCTGAATCAATCGGTTTCTGTCTCTCTGGTTCGAATCCTTTGGCTCTAGTGCCAATTGTTAGTCTATCTCTTCTATGAACAATCATATATAATATGCACACTGATAACGCCTAAAATGAACATGTTTTTAGTAGCGTTATTGTTAGTTTTGTGCATGATAATCGGCTATATTTACTCATAATCGCAAAAGTGCAAAGATGCGATTGTATGTATATGTAGCCGTGTATCACGAATAACTAAGAAATGAAGTTTTATGCACATTTGGAAGATTCTCGAGGAAGGAAGACGAGCTAGGAAGCTTTTGATTCAATGATTAAGAAACGAATGATTTCTAAGTATCTACGGCAAAGAAAGATCAAGTTTTGCCTTGGAAATCATCACTAGAGCAAAGAATGAAGCGCATAGAAAAGTCAACAAAAGTCAAATAAGATAAACCCACCGATCGGTAACAACCCGTGAACCGGATCCGCTGGGCGAATGGTCAAAATCCAACCGATTCGTTGGAGTAGAAACCGATCCGGTTTCACACCGCAGCTACACAATGTTGCATTTATTGTTGCCTTAACTTCCCATAATCATTGGAGTCCGATCATTTCTTGACATTTACTTGTTGGGAACGTTTTTGAGAGTTGAGCAAGCATATTTGGCTATATAAAGAACCCAAATTCTAGTATACTAGGTGTGACACAACCAAAATTGTATTAGTTTACACCTAAACTAATACCAACCATATTATTTAGCCCAAAAGTTTAGTTCTTCTTGAAAAACGCCCAGAGCAAGGAGGAACAATTCTCATCCATAGTTTTGGTAGTTTGGAGTTGTACGGTGAATCTAGGTGATTGAGGCGTGGTTGCTACAATCCACTGAATTCTAATTCTTGTAATCACAAAAGTTTAGGTATTCTATGAACTTTGTTATGGAATTCTATTCTCTTGAATTGTTGGAATTACTTTGTTACTATTTGTGTTTAGTTATTATTATTATTATCATGGAGTAGTTTTGGGATATACTTATGTGTTGGGATGTAGTTAATCATATTAGTGTTCTCAAAATGTGATGCATGTACATATGATCTTGTTTAAATGAGTTTGTTGGAAAAATACTAGTCTTGGTTTGATTTGTTGATAAAACATGTTTTAAGAAAAAGGACCGAAAAGATTTCTCTTGTGTTTTATTCCAAAAAGTGAAGTGACAAACTAGTATGAGGATATGGTGATTGACAACCACCATGTTTGCTTATTAAAACAAGACTAGGAATATTTTCATCACGAAGGGTCGAAAGATTCGTAAGAACAAATTTAATAAGAACATGTTGCAAACAAATGGAATTTCGATAGGATAATCATTGGGATAAGGACCGAAAGGATTACGTAAATGTTTTTGTTCTTAGAATGATTTTTACTAACACATACCATGGTTGAGGAATCATTTGCTTATGATTTGTGCATCATATTAAGAGTATACGCCAAACCTTCATGAATACTATTTATGATTGATTATAGACTACACACAAGTATGTATATATTTCTTATTGAATTTCGCTAGAACATAATTATTTGGGGAAAGCCTTGACAAGCTTTCTTGTTGGAATCTTTTCAAACAAATCTCTTTCATACACAAAATCCCTTGGGACGATCTCGACTTACCAAACTTTGCTATTATGACGAGTATACTTGCTCGTATGTGTTAATAGGTTGACGGTTAAATCGTGTTTATAAATTTTAAAACTTGCACCATCGTAGCACATCAAGTTTTTAGGCGCCATAGGGATTTTCTTTGATTTTCTTTGATTTTCAGAAATTGATAGTATTGGAAGTAATTTGTTTTAAAAAAAAAAAAAATGTTTTTGTTACAAACTAACCGATTCGGTTGGTTATCCAACCGAATCCGTTAGACCTTCGTGTTGATTTTTAGTTGCGATTTTATAGTTCTAATCTTCTTAGTTATTTGTCTTATGATTCTTAGAGTAATTCGTAATTTTAGATTCTATTTGCATTATGTCTTTGTAGTTTAATTATTTCCTAGATTTATTTTCATTTTCTTTACATTTATTATTTATTGGTTAATTAAGTCTTAGTTAATTATAGTTTTTATGGTTAATGATTAGATAGTTATATTTTTCAGTTATAAGTTTATTTATTTTTATGATAGATTTTAATTGGTAGTTTTATTTAGTTTTAGTTTAATGTGATTTATTATGTTATTAAATTGTTGGTTTATGAAGAGTTTTCTTTATTAACTAGAATTTAGTACATTTTAATGATTCCTTAATTGCATTTAATTCCGTTTATTTATTTATTTATATATAAAATAAAAAATATATTTTTTTATCGATCAAACCGATCGGTTGCAACCCGCAACCGGATCCGGTTCGAGTTTCTGTCTGAATTATTTTCAACCAACCGATTCGGTTGGTGAACCAATGTAATCCGTTGGTGTTTCGTGTTGATTTTATTATTTTTAGGTCTTGAGTTTTAACTTGTGTTTTTTTTGTTTTGTTACGTGTCTTACATTGTTTAGTCTATGTTTCTATATTTTGTTCTTGTTTTTACTAACTCTAACGCTAATAATTCGTGTTTTGTTTTGTTTTGCTTTGTCAAGTTGTCTAGTAATATGGATAGTTTGAGTAGAATCTCGAATACCTTCGTATTTTGATGAAATGTTCAAGGATACCGAAGTTCATTGAAAAGATTGGAGGTATCTTGGAAGAAAGTAAGAAAGAATTGGGAATTGATACGGGTAATATGGAGGAAATTGGTGAAAATAAGGTTCAATACCCAAGAAAGGAAGAGTCGTAGTGTTCACACAAGCACCTTTAACGGTGTATGATTCACCGCTAACGAGGTTTGGAACGCCTTGCGTTGTGGAAGGAATAAGTGTTGGGACGCGCAATTTTAATATGGCTTATGGAGAAAACTATATTTTGGAGAAGGTTCTTGACGAAATTGGTCATGTGCGATTGGACTATGAAGCATATGGAAGAAGGATGGTCAAAAATCTGAAGGTCAATATTCATGGACATATTTTTGAAACTAATTTTGTTGTGGTAGAAGAAGGGAATGCGGATGAACCTAATGTGTGTTTTGGTCGAGATTTTCTTGTCACGACCAAGTGTCAAGTGGATTTTGCAATGGGAGAGATGAGAATTAATATAACTGATCTAGAAGAAGGAAAAGGAGTAAACGAGATGCTAGTGGAAGTTTGTGCAAACATGGAAGAGAAAGAGGTGGAAGTGGTTAAGATGGGAAAGGCAATCGGAAGAAACCGACATCAAACAAACTAACCCAAACAACAACCTCCACCACCAAAATGACTCCACACCATCATCACCGACTACTACTTTCAAACCCTTAACCGATAAGCAAAAGAAGCTATTTTAGAGAATCTAGAACAAAAGTTTCTTGAGCTTAATGAAAAGAAACCGTGATAGAAGTACTCCAAGATTATGTGCTTTACCGTAAGAAGTTGGATGCATTGATGCTAGCAAGGGCTAGGTTGGAAGAAAAGAATCTCACGGAGGAGGAGCGAGATCAAATTTTGTTTAGAGGCATGCCAAGGAAGGAAAAGGATCCGTAATTTTGTGTTGCCAATCAAAGTGAATGGGACTACACTGCTTATGCTTTAGCCGATACGGGGTCGAGTGTTAATGTGATGCCGTATCCATTGTTTAAAACTTTGGGACTAAGTAATCCGCAACCTAATCATTCGAAGCTTACTATGGCGGATAACTCTCAAGCGAAGGCAATGGGAGAGGTAAAGAATGTGAGAGTGCAAATTGGATATCAACCGTATTTGGCAGATTTCCTTGTCCTAGATATTCCGGTGGACAAGAGTTTACCACTACTATTGGGGAGACCATTCTTACGAACTTGTGGTGCGATTATAGACATGGGAAGAGGCACTTTGACTATTGATGATGGGATTTCGAGGCAAACATACTACCCAAAACCAAGAGGACCAACTTTGGAATTTATGGAGGAGTTGGAATTGATGGAAGCAGATGAGGATTTAACATGTTTTGAAGTGGGACGTGATGTCCAAGGTAACCCAATGTACGGACCGTTAGCTCCGCCTTTATTTTGATATGGAGGACTAAATGGAATGTGCGTTAGCGGTGAAGCTTTCTAAACCCATTCAAAACATACTAGTTTACAAAAGTTGACCGACTTTTTAGGTTCTTTACCTGCAACTTAAGAATTTGAGTGGAGACCAAGGGTCTGGGGACTTACAAGAGACAAACCGGAGATGGAGCATGGCATGTTAAGTTCGATATACTATGTCCTGACGGACGAAGATTCATGAGAAAATTCAAAACTTTTGAAACGTTCCATGAGTTGACCGGAAAATTTCAAAGCGAGGATATTCTAAGACAAGAGTATTTTGAGGAATTTTGAGGAGAAGACAAGAGGTCGTAATAAACAAGCAATTATTGCTTGAATTTCATGAACTATTTCTTTTTGATTTGATGCATTTAGGATTTTGTTTCTTATTTAATTTTTCATTTTATTTTATGATTGAGGTGATTTGGTTAATGCATTATAACTTTGAGTTTTGAGATGAATTTTGGTTTAGTTCATTAGTATGATGAGTTGAGATTTTTAGATTGGATGATTGTTCAAAATTTCATATGGTGGGTGAATGTTGTGTGAATCTTTAGCAGGATTTTTTTTTGGAAGTAAAATTGTTGCTTGGAAGGTAAATGCCTAAGTAACATGTAAAAATGCAAAATTTGGCGAAATGCAAACCGAAACGGTTGTGTCCTTGATTGAACCGTTGCAATTGAGTACAAAAAAAAAAAAAAAAAAAAAAAAAAAATCACTTTTCCGAAAAACACACACACTAATTCTCCAAAGGAGTTTTGCAAAATTCATCCAAGAGAAACCGATTGAAGGTTGTTTAAGTTGTAGGAAAACATCATGGCACCTAAACAAGTAAGCATCTACAGTAAATTAACTCAATTAAGGTTTTATTAGAGTATTTGATTCGAATTGGACATTAGGTCACCAATTTGGGGGTTTTCGTTATAATTCGAATTAAGTTGTAATATTTTAAGATTGAGTGGGTAATTGATATAGGAGTGCATTACAAGAAGGATTGGATTGATTGATTCAACATAAGATGAATAATAAATTATTGGATTTTTGGATTTTATTGGGTTGTGCTTTTGAATCAAGATAAGTTGCAATTAGTGATTCCTTATGATAGATGATGCGTTTTTTTTAGGAGTGATAGATGCCACATTATTGATTAGGACTAATTCTTAAAGGATATAGGTTTATCAAGTTGAGTTCTAAGATGATGATGGATGATGTTTGATTATTTGAAAAGCGAGTTTAGAGTAATTCAAGGATGTGGAAATCATTGAGGATGATAGAATGCGATCTAGGAGTGGTTTGGACTTAGAAATCGAGTGTAGAAGGGTTTTAGAGGCAAAAGCCTTATGTAGTTGCATAACCGATTCGGTTATGCATTGCAACCGAACGGTTGGATTTTGTCATTTGATGAACCGATTCGGTTTCTCACGAACCGGATCCGTTACTGCTTCGTGTTTGAATTTTTGAAATTTTGAAAGGATCTTAGGAGGTTCCTTGAACCTTCTTGTTTGTTCTAACACTCTCATATGGTCTTTATTTGTGATTTCTACAGAGAATTATTGTAGGTAGCTCGAGCGAGGAGGCAATTCCTATGAACCCGCTTATTACAAAATTTTGTCAAAAGAATGAGAAGAAGAAGGTTAAGTATAGTGTGAAGACGGAGGCAAATGCTAATTTAAAGTTCAAAATCTCACCGACGGGAGAAACATGCTTTTCGAAAGGTTGTCGAAACCGCAACATAGGACATGTTTGGTTCTCGAGGGTGATTGATTGGGATTTATTTGAGGAATGTGATTGTGAAGATGAGTTAAGAGGAATGATGCGAATGTCTTATGTATATCCCGGGATGGAGATTCGCTCAATGATTTGTCATGGGAAAGAGCATTTAGCCAATGAAGAGGTCTATCGAGAATGGTGTATGGAGTTCTTTTCAACCATGTATTTTGAAAGAAAGGTGAATGTTCGGAACTTGATGAAGGAAATTTGTGTTTGGTTTAGGCTTTGTAGAAGGGATCATGCTTACACGTTGCCAGCTTTTGGTGTGGCTCTTGGTTTGTATGAGCCACATGAGGTTAATCATCGATTATTTGAAACTCACTTTTCTAGACTTCTGAGGTTTGAAAAGACTATCCTAGTATTCCCGCTTATTGGAATCAAGTGGGAGATCCTACTTGCGCTAGAGGAATGCCTCAACCATCGTGAATCCGTTGATGAGGATACTTCACAAGTTGATAGTGACCGGCCATTTAATAGATTTGAAGTAGGGACAAATGTCGAAACCGGACTTATGGGTTATGAAGTTGCCAAGAAACTAAGGACGGTAATCCAGTTGGCGAGATAGTCAATATTTGTCCGTGAGAGCCCCGGAATTAAGAGCAACAATAATATTTTTTGGAGGACATTTTGTGACAAAATTGGCGAAGAATCTTGGTATTATGTTGATGAGGAATTGGCTAAGTGTGGAGAGCCAAAGTATAGTGATACGTGGACCCACAAGGTTTTGGTAATGCTTTGAATAGAGATTGAAAACCTTAGGGTTATGGATTGAACCAAGACAACAACAACCACCACAACAAAGAAGGGAGTATACCAATGGAGAACGTGCAAATGGGTACGCCCAAGATTTTTGATTCGGGTTGGGAGAGAGGAACCAACATTTAGATTAGATTCAATGTAGGGATGTATGGAGAGACTCGATGATGTTGAGAAACAACTACATCAATGATTATTCCATGCCTATTTTTCAAAACATGGCTTGTGAAGTTAATTATGAGTTGCCACCCTACAATCCACCCAATGTTCCACCATATCCTTTTCCTTACACTTCTATCCTCGACCCTATCCGTATCCATATCCCGGCACGCACCATTTCCCGATCCAAGACCCCATATGGTCGACACAAGTTGGTGGAGCAAGCCACGATGTTGGAGGATCATCATCGAGTTGGAGGAAAGAAGAAGAAGAAGAGTTCGTTCGAGATTGTGGACGAAAACTATGTAACCGAAAGTGATGATGATGAGTATGATGATGAAGAAGGAGATGACATGAGCGAGGATGAAGAGTGATCGTGGATCATTCGTGAATTAAGGTTTCAAAGAGAATGGGTTATTATGTGTTAAACAATATTATTTCTATCTTTTAGGATGATTAACATGTTTTGCTTGGTTTTATCTAGTTTTTAGTTGCATTTGTTTGTTTTGTATTGCGTGTTGCGCTTTTGTTTGCGGTGATGGATGTGTTGGAAGCTTATTGATGGTCAAATATTTGGAGTTGGATAACTCACATGCTTTCTTATGACCCAATATGCATATTGCATATTCTATCCCGTGGTATCTTTTAACTATTTTTTCCCATTTTCTTTACTTTGAAGTTCATTTTCATTACATTGAGGACAATGCAAAACTTAAGTATGGGGAGGAAGAAAATAGGAAAATGATGAGCATTTTATTTTTATTTTAGATAACTTTGGATGCAAGTGATTAGAAGAAATTCGCCTTGTTGGTCTAGTTGTTTTCACGCATTATTGATATTAAATATATATATATATAACTTGTGATTTCAATGGTAAAATGAGGATTTTGAAATTTTTGGATTTGAACCAAATTACTAAGTAATTCATTTTGATTCGATAGCATTTTCTAGCATGCATAATAGCCTTTTTCCACACTTTTGTGAGGTTTCTTTTGTATAAAACACATCTTTGTTTTATATTTGCTATGAGTGTGCCGGTGATTATGTCGATTCTAGAACTTGTACTAGTTATGCATTACGGTTAAAATCACTTTCGAGTGGTCTAAATATGTTCAAATGATAAGAGGCATCTTAGGATTTAAACCAAATGGCCTTCCGTTTACATCTAATGATATATTAGCTAACCACATTGGTTAGTTAACCACCCATATGGACCCATTTGTTAGTGCTTATTTTTAGCGCTAGATACCCTTAGTACACCCTTCCGAGCCAATCTTTTTGTTTTGATAAATTCAGAAAAATACAAAAATATTTTACACTTTCAAGCTTTAGCCAACCCTTATCAAGTCTATTGGTTTGTTGCTAGTTGTTTGGAATGATTGGATTGTTTTTGATGATTATGAAGAAGCTACACTTTGTTTATAGTGTGTACCATTCTCCATCTTGGATGAAAGAGACGCCTTTCTCGATTTTTCCGGTGTATGCTTACACTAAGTGCGGGGAATAAAAAAATGGTTATAGCCAATGTGCTATATTATGATGAAGATGAAGGAAGATGAAGTATGTTTGAGATATTGATTAGCCAATGAGATAAATTGAGTTATACATATTTCATGGAGATCGATATGAGAAGAGGAAATAATCATTTTCGGATTGTGGTTTGTATGATGGCTAGCAACATGGAGGTTTAGACTTGATTTTATTTTTATTTTAACACCAATTTCATAACTATCCCATGCCTTATCCATACCTTTTATGAACCCTTAGCCTATCGTTATAACCCGAATAAAAGCCCTCTTTGATGAATTTATTTTCTTTGTTTTGATACTTGTACAAGCTTATGGTAAAGAGCATTGATCATGACTAGGCATTGAGTGATTCACATATGCCCACCAATATATGGGAGTTGAGTGATTTTTCTACATCATTCGTGAGGTGTTCTAGTTATGTTATCTAAAGTATTTTGGTTCATTTTTAAAAAATTTCACATATTATAAGCAAGCCGATGATTATCTTTTGGGATAATTGTTACATTTTAGAACCATGGTGTCAAAGACCATTGAAATCAATCTTTGCAATGTTAGACCTACTGAGGGCTTAGTAGATCTTAAGTGTGGGGAATTTGATAACGCCTAAAATGAACATGTTTTTAGTAGCGTTATTGTTAGTTTTGTGCATGATAATCGCTACATTTACTCATAATCAAGTGCAAAAGTGCAAAGATGCGATTGTATGTATATGTAGCCGTGTATCACGAATAACGAAGAAATGAAGTTTTATGCACATTTGGAAGATTCTCGAGGAAGGAAGACGAGCTAGGAAGCTTTTGGATTCAATGATTAAGAAACGCAATGATTTCTAAGTATCTACGGCAAGGAAAGATCAAGTTTTGCCTTGGAAATCATCAACAGAGCAAAGAATGAAGCGATAGAAGAAAAGTCAACAAAAGTCAAAATAAGATAAACCCGGCCGATCGGTCACAACCCGTAACCGGATCCGGTACTGAAATGGTCAAGATCCAACCGATTGTTGGAGTAGAAACCGATCCGGTTTCTCACCTCGCAGCTACACAATGTTGCATTTATTGTTGCCTTAACTTCCCATAATCATTGGAGTCCGATCATTTCTTGACATTTACTTGTTGGGAACATTTTTGAGAGTTGAGCAAGCATATTTGGCTATATAAAGAACCTAGTCCTAGTATACTAGGTGTGACACAACCAAAATTTTATTAGTTTACACCTAAACTAATACCAACCATATTATTTAGCCCAAAAGCTTAGTTCTTCTTCGAAAAACGCCCGAGAGCAAGGAGGAACAATTCTCATCCATAGTTTTGGTAGTTTGAGTTGTACGGTGAATCTAGGTGATTGGAGGCGTGGTTGCTACAATCCACGAATTCTAATTCTTGTAATCACAAAAGTTTAGGTATTCTATGAACTTTGTTATGGAATTCTATTCTCTTGAATTGTTGGAATTACTTTGTTACTATTTGTGTTTAGTTATTTTTATTATTATCATGGAGTAGTTTTGGGATATACTTGTGTGTTGGGATGTAGTTAATCATATTAGTGTTCTCAAAATGTGATGCATGTACATATGATCTTGTTTAAATGAGTTTGTTGGAAAAATACTAGTCTTGGTTTGATTTGTTGATAAAACATGTTTTAAGAAAAGGACCGAAGGATTTCTCTTGTGTTTTATTCCAAAAGTGAAGTGACAAACTAGTATGGGGATATGGTGATTGACAACCACCATGTTTGCTTATTAAAACAAGACTAGGAATATTTTCATCACGAAGGGTCGAAAGATTCAGAAGAACAAATTTAATAAGAACATGTTGCAAACAAATGGAATTTCGATAGGATAATCATTGTGATAAGGACCAAAGGATTACCTAAATATTTTTGTTCTTAGAATGATTTTTACAAACACATACCATGGTTGAGGAATCATTTGCTTATGATTTGTGCATCATATTAAGAGTATACATCAAACCTTCATGAATACTATTTATGATTGATTATAGACTACACACAAGTATATATATATTTCTTATTGAATTTTGCTAGAACATAATTATTTGGGGAAAGCCTTGACAAGCTTTCTTGTTGGAATCTTTTCAAACAAATCTCTTTCATACACAAAATCCTTTGGGACGATCTCGACTTACCAAACTTTGCTATTATGGACAGTATACTTGCTCAGATGTGTTAATAGGTTAGACGGTTAAATCGTGTTTATAAATTTTTAAAACTTGCACCATCGTAGCACATCACACACTGACTTTTGTTTGATATATATAATCGTTAGTTTTTACAGACTTGGGTTTTATAGGTATATATAACCCATCAACCGACACAATGGTTCACTAATAGACATAACCGAATAACTGTTTTTTCGGTTGTAAACTTTACTTTTGACACTCTAGACCCTTTAACTTATATACATGTACATACGCGATTCTAAATACATAAACTGAATACTTGACTTTCATGTTTGACCTTCATGGATTAGATAAATTAGTATCCAATAGTTCTTACTTGCAGCGTTAGCCAGGAAGATTCTGATTGCCTCGATACGTGTAACTGGATCAAATGATTCTTCAAAGTCAATACCCTCCTTTTGACGGTATCCTTTTGCAACTAATCGAGCCTTGTTCTTTAACACATCACCATGCTCATCAAGTTTTACTTTGAAGATCCACTTTAGAGCCATGATCATAGCACGCTGGAGCAGTGTACTAATTCCCATACATCTAGTCGATCGAACTCATGAATTTCTTCTTGCATGCATTGAACCAACTGCCTTCATTCATGGCGCTTTAACGCCTTTTGGTTCGATCTTAGATAGTACGGAGTTGAAGAAGCACCATAAGGCATCGCTTGCAAGTTGTTTACGAGTGGATACTGGACGAGAGGGTTTTCAATGATGTTGTCCAATGGATGGTCATGTGTCTATTTTCTAAGGTGTTCGCGTGGTTGTTGTTGAGGAACCGAGGTAGCGAGTCATTTTCCCGATGAAGATGGTTCGATGATGGTTCAAGAGCAAATATGTTCTCAAAGGAGCATCTTCGGAGTAGCAAAGGGTTTATCTCCATCATGGGTGCGTAAACAATTCCATGATGTACACTCGATGATTGAGGATTTGATGATGAGATTGAGTGATCGCAGAGGCGCTTCGACTCAATGACATGGAGATCAAGGGTTATCTACGCTGACGAGGATAGAAGCAACCTCTGTGATGGATTTGATGATCATTAGCAATAGGCTCATAGTGTTCATCAAACATTGTATCAAACAGCTTCTTCAAATCATCTTTCGAATGGGGGTACATATGGAGTTCTTTGGTGAGGATTTTGTATAAGAGAAGAACTAATGGGACCACTTAATGAATGTTGTGATGCGGTTCCGAACTTGATTGCCCTTGAGCCATTTGCCCGCATACTCATCGAATGTGATGTGAATAGTTTCCATGATATCTCGAGTTCTTTTGTTGTAGATTCGGTAACCTTCTTGTTTGGTGCATAACCCACAAATACTCTAATGTCCGCTTTAGCTCTTAATTTACCTAAATCTTGACCGTCATTCGTTGGATAGCACAAAGCACCAAATACACAAAGGTAGGAGAGATCCGGTTTTCGCTATGGACAAGTTCATAAGGAGTTTTTCCATGTGAGGTGTGTATGAGGGAACAATTTTGGGTGTAGCAAGCGGTGGCAATGGCTTCACCCAAAGAAACATTGAACCTTTGAGTATATAAGCATTGTTCTTGTAGCTTCAACAAGGGTCCGATTTCGCTCTTTCAACTACACCGCTCGTTGAGGCGCATGTGGAACACTTCTTTGATGATTGATTCCAATGCTTTCATAGAATTGACTTAGGTCTTTGTTAACAAACTCGGTGCCATTGTCTGCTCGAATAATTCTAACGCCTTATTAAGTCGAACTCGAGTCGCTTGATAAGTTTGATGATGACATCCGGAGTTTCATCCTTTGTCCTCAAAAACTTAACCAAGTAAATCGAGAGTAGTCATCAACAACGACTAAAATATATTTCTTCCCATTTATCGCTTGCACTCTCATAGGTCCGCATAAATCCATATGAAGAGTATGAAGAACTTCCATAACCGAGTTTGTGGGTTTGGGTTTGTGGGCATATTTCTTGCTTTTCCCAATTGGCATGCTCAACACAGATGATCTTTTTATATTTCAATGCTGTAAGCCTCTTACAAGGTCCTTTCGAAAGATCATTAATGGTGCCGAAGTTCAAGTGATTGAGACGACGATGCCATAACCATGACTTTGTTTTCGAGGCCTTTGACAAGAAGCGATTGAGAAGACTTCATCATGTCTTCGATAGAGATGGTGTATAGGTTTGAACCACGTGTTCCTCTTAACAGCCCACACCATCAAGTTCTCTAACGAAACAAGTATGTTTTCTAAAAGCCACCTCTAGATCGGAATCACGAATTGACCAACAGAGAACAAGTGTTATGACCAAGACCTTCAACATAATATACCTTGGAGATTACACTATCACCAACAACGTAATCTCCATAACCCATAATTGCACCAAAATGGTCGTTATCGAATCTAATATTCCCGATGAATTTACTCGCTGGTTCATGAGCCGCGAGCGATCTCCGGTCATATATGCTTGGAACAAACCTGAGTCCAAGTACCACGTAACAATTTGAACGATCTGCGCAGCTGAACATGCATAAAATGGATAACTAGATAATTGGGATCCCCATGCAAAAATGGGTTCCATTTGGTTAGTAAGTGATTGGAACACCCACATCTCAAGCGAATCAATGGAATCATTAGTGATAGATGCAAGATTAGTGAGCGATTAGACCTATTCAAAGTATGTTCACTTAAAGGAATAGTTCTACCGGTAGGCATCCATTTCTAATGGGCATTGACTTAGAAAATTTAGGGACAACTCATTAAGATTAAATTTGCGGCCAAGAGGTATCCATTGATAACCTATATTACTAAATTTTCTTCCTGTGGGTTTCTAATGTTTTCTAACCTTCTTTCGCCTTTTGCTTTCTAGCCTTCTTAGCTTGATTTTTGGCATTAACAATTTTAACTGGGTATTTAACAAAGAAATCAAATCATTCATACCACTTACATGATTAGTAATGTAAACCAAGCAATCATCATTACATGTTTTGGCAAAAGTAGCGATTCGCATTAATTACAACACGCTTAGAGCTAACACTAGAATCAACACGATTCGCTTTATTCAACATAGTTTCATTCTTCCTAAGGTAATCTTCTACTTTCTTCCATCGAACATTCCTAGCTTGCAAGGTCCTATCATTCTTTGTGTTTCCTTGAGGCTTTGACCCTTTCGCTTTGGTGTCACTTTTACTCCTGTAGGGAATGGGAACATTAGTTGGTATTGCTACTTTTGCTTTTCGTGTTTAGAAGTCTTGGTATCTGAACTATTTGAAGGCACATTAAAGTTCACATTCTTAATTGGGCATTGGATGGGTTGCATACTTAGCACCGGGCATAAAACAAGACATCATAGCTTTATCTTTCTCACATAAGGATTTAGGACATGTTGCTCTTAAACATTCTAACACTCCCCGAGATCGTTTGGCACGAATGCAAGCAAACCTAATTTCACTATCAAGTGGCTTATTTATGTAATCCTCTTCTACAATCTCACGGAGACATTCTAGACGATCCTTAAGGTGAGAGAAATAATTATGAAACACAAGTTCGTTATTTCTAAAATGAGGAGGAATGTATTTAATATCAAGATATTTAGAATCATGAGATGACTTTGATGCAACATTATCATTAAAGACAAGTGGCATTTTCTCTTTTACCGACTCTTGATTCTCAATTTCTTTTGTAACGGTTATTTTTCATTGTTTTTGTCACGAGTGACTTTCATTGAATCGTATAACTCTTTGAAGTGTTGTTTGACCTTTTCATTTTCTTCTAGAAAACTCTCATTTTCTTGTTGTAATACGTTAATGATGTTTTGAAGATGAAAGTTTTGAGAAAATTGAGAATCTAAAGGAGGAGGCATTTGGGAGCCAGTCACATTGTTCTTTTCACCCTTTAATTGTGAAATTTGGGCTTTCAACTTTCTGATCGTGTTACAAGAGCTTGAATATGTTCACACGTTTGTTTAGTTCAAAAGCGCATCAAACTCTAGAACATTTGAGGATGTCTTGATGTTTGAGGTTTTGACATTTTCTTTGAGATGTTGATATTTTAGTTGCAAATCAAAATGTTCAACTTCTAGCTTAGAAAAATGTTTTACCAAATTATCGTGATCATCCTGGTCAATTTTCTCATTTAGTTTTGAGTTTTTGTTTTCAAGCTCAATGACAAGATCATGGGAAACTTTCAAAGCAACAGATAATTCATGAAATTGAGAGGCGATAATAGAATGCTTAGTAACAAGATAAAACACATCTTGAGCCACGAACTCAATACTAAGTTCTCATTTAAGATATGCAGATTCTTCCTTTCAATTTCATTATATTTGAGTTCCGTTCATAATCATTGACCTCAACTATCATTGCATCAAATTCCTTTTCCATTTCTTTAATATCCGAGTCTATACCATTTTGAAGACTCTCAAATTGACCTTTAATTGTTTAAAGAAAGGTATGACCTCGGTTAAATGGCATTCTTTAGTTTGCTCAAAACCCTTTCCCTTCAAATGATCCCCAGAGGTGTGATTCTCTTCTTACATGTTTTCTCGAATCAATGAATAGTTGGTATACAACATATAGGCTCATTAAGGTCTTACTTTTAGTGGGAGAGTTCTAGGCACTAGATGCATTGGTGTATTGGAGGATACACGGTGGTGGGGTACTTTTCTAAGAGGAGGATCTTTTCAATAAGTTCTTCACTTTTTGCTTATCCATGTCTTTCTTCCAAAAAACTTGTTCTGGTGTTAAAAGGTTTGAGGTCTAAACTTATTTTAGGCAATCCAAGTTTCCTTAGTGTAATCATGGGGTTTAGGTGTTATGTTATACTTGATGCACCAAGGATCATTTGATTTCTTATCGATTTCACCTCTTGATTTCTTTCAATTGTATATCCTCCTCGCACTCAACACATGTAGGCATTTGTCTAGGTTTAAGAATTTCGTTACCATCATAGATTACCTTTTGAGCAGACTTTTGCTTTCTTACCAATCCTGTGATTTGGTTTGTCAACAAGAGGAATACTATGCTTATCGCTTAAGACTCGTAGTTAGTGATCATGTGAGCGATCTGAATGGTATTCCTTGTATGTACAACTTATTTTCAAGTTTGTTTTTCAAAGTTTTAGGTTGGAAAAATCGGTTAAAAGTTTTGATTCCTTAGCATTAAATTCATGTTTAAGCACTTTAACATTTTCTTGAAGTTCTTTTCTTTGCTTAATGCTTTGTTTAGTTTGTCTTTCAAGGAATCTAACTCTTGTTTTAATATTTCTTCCTAAAATTACTTTTTCAAATAATTGCACACATTTGGTCATCCATTTCTCGCCACGGTAGTTAACTCAAACTTAGCACGTTGTTCATAAATGGCAACTTCTTCATTATAGGCATTAAGTTCAGAGATAACAGAATCATCGAGGCACATGCAGTGTATTCATCAAAGACATAGTCATCATTGACTGCAGAAGATGCATCACTTGGTACAATTTCACTTTCACTTTGTATGACATATTGATCATATGGGACAATATTACTATTATCTACATTATTAATATCTGATTCATAAGTTTCATGAGATTGTACTGTTATGTATCTTTTACTCATCAACTTCATCGTATAGTTTTAATACCTCCGAAATGATTGAATCTTTGGATGGACCACCTGTTGTGGTGATGAGACCTTTGAGAGACCATTGGTGAAATGCTAGCCATGAAGATTGTTTGGGCAAGAGGTTCATCATCGACATCGTAGTCAAATGCATCACAATCAAGAACTTGAAAGGCATTTTGATGATTGTGACCTATTTCCGAATCGGATGCTCATCCACATCAAGATCATAGGTTTTGGCATTTCCTCAAGAAGAAACAACAACTCTTCTTCATCCAAACCGCCCACCGTCTTGAGCTTGTACCAAAAACATCTTGTCCCTAAAATACTCGCAATTTGAGGGCGTTTTGGAGATGTGCGCCTCACAATATGTCCTTCACTACCACAGCTTGTAGCACTTGATTGACTTTCCTTGTCCTTGATTTGCATTCCTTCCACGATTCTCGATTACCCATATATCTACCACCACCGCCATCATTCCCATATTCACTCCAACTTTACCTTGTCCAGCCCAACATTCCCTTGCTCATTATGTGGAAGGTACGATTTTGTCTTCCTTGCACATTTTGAACCACTACCTTTCCTTCTCTTATAGTAGCATGATTGTGGAGATTAAAAGCTATTTTGAGTTGATTGTTGGAAGGTGGGGTAAAGTTCGTGTTTGTTTAACCATTAGAGCCACTTGATGAGCAACTTGTTCCAAGAATCGCATCGAGGTTGATACCGGATCGTGAATGAGTTTGTGGTTACCATTACCCATTGGTATGACTTGAGAAGCTTTGGTAGTAATCCTACATTGGTGTAGAAGGCTATTGAATCATTTGACGAACTTGCATTACCGTAATTTGAATTGAATTTTCCAAGATCATTCGCTCAAACGTAGCATGTCTCTCATTCAAGCAAGTATGCATACAATCGCTCATAGTTAGTGTTCCTCAAACCTTTTGTTAACTTGATCAAGTGACAAATTTGTGCCATTCGAGATTCATGTTGTTCACAAACTTTGAATTTAGTCAATATTTCGCATAGTCATTTTGATATTCCTCGTGTCATTCACAAGCTTGTGGAACCTCACGTAATATGACACTTTCTCCTGGTTTCATCTTAAAGTGCTCAAAGTCATCATACGATTGAGATTCTCTGCCTTCTTTAGTTAATTCGTAACCGTAGAGAAGCATCTTAACATTGTCCCAAACCGCCTTGGCTTGGTGTTGTGATTGATTAACTTGTAGATGTCTTTTGGAAGACCCAAAAGTATAATGTTTGAAGCCCCGATATCGATCGATCTCTTTTTCTCCTTGTCACCGAGCTCATCATACGCCTTTAGTCCGTCCAAACCTAAGATCACTGTTCCATCTCGCAGCTAGCTTTCAAGTGTGTCTCTTGTAGTCTCAATCTAATAAGGTCCTTCATCAATTGATTTGAGAATGTTGACCCCATTTTCCTTTCCCAAACAATACAACCTAATTCGTTGAGCCCATGAGTCATAGTCGGTTTTGTCAAGCATGGGTGGACGAGTATCCGATCCACCGCTTGAACGCCCTCGCCTAAAGAAGAGATGATTGTAGGCACGTTGGTAGACATGATTACAGATTTCACGGATTTTATAACTCTATGATTAAACCGGAAATAGATTCTTTCACGGATTTTACTAAATCAAGAGAAAACCGTGTCGAAACAATGATTAACCAAGTCGCTATAAACCTTGAAGACAAGTCGCTAAGTCATAAGTCGCTAAGTTGCTTTAGTGGACAAGTCGCTAGGCTCACAAGTTGCTAGAGACAACTCGCTAGAAGCACAAGTCGCTAGTGATACAAGTCGCTAGACACGTGTCGCTAAAGTAACAACTCGCTAAGTGGGCAAGTCGCTAAAGAACAACTCGCTAGATGTAACAAGACGACCATTACTTTGTACTATATGTCGCTTTGTCTCAAAAGACAAGTCGCTAGAGCACAAGTCGCTTCCCACAACAAAGTCAAGTCGCTGAAGATCGTAAAGACAAGTCGCTACGTTGACAAGTCGCTAGCCGATATGGTACAACCACTACTTTGTACTATTTGTCGCTTTGTCTCAAAAGACAAGTCGCTAGTGCTCAAGTCGCTACCACAACAACGATAAGTCTCTGAATAATATAGATACAAGTCGCTACTAAGAATACTATTCCGAGACTCAAGTCGCTAATTAGAAAAGTTCAAAAACAACACTTTTCAATCCAAAACTAACCCAACCACACTTATTCAAGCCTTCCAAATCAAAACCCAAGAACTTACAATTATTCTAAACACAAAAGTACACACAAAATCTAAACTTTAACACAAGAAATGATGCAAATACCACTAAACTTTTTCAAACCCAAAAACCATATAAAACCACTAGAAATCCAAGAACATGTAAGAGAGATGATAAAACCATGGCTCTTGATACCATTTGTAACATATTGGATTTCACTAACACATCATAACACATAACAAAGGGGCGTATGGTTTTAGGTTTTAGAGAGAGAAAGTTAAGAGGTTTTGGGAACTTAGAGAGAGAAAGTAAAATCTTATTATGAGCTCCAACCCTATACCTTGGGAGGTAGAGGGTATTTATAGTATCTTACATAAAACGCCACCTACGGGTCATGGATCGTGCATACAAAGGGTAAAGACCCGTCTGTCCTCCACGGTGTTACTAAACAAACTACTTATTACCATAACTTAACAACGACTACGAGCTTTCTAACAAATACATATACTTGAGGTGACCGACACTTTAACTAACGGATTTACTAAATCCTAACAACACACCGTAAACCCGCCTTTGTATCTTTGCCTACCATCAACACCAAACATCATATATTCAAGCTATTGTTCTCCAATTTAGTAAAAACAATAACATTCCCAAATTCAATATCGGAATATTGAAGAGCAGCAACCACATTTCATCATCCATAAGATACAAAGCACGAGGATCATGACCTCCTTCATAGCCTCAAGTAAAATCCACATTAAACTCCATTCCTTCAACAACAACAACGGTAGCTTGCAACCCAATACCAGCTAGAAAATTTCCGGGCAATGTCTGAGACAACAACATGATTGACAATTATAACATAAACAAAAGGGTGAAGGCTGAGAATACGTAACAAACTTTCTCAAATATACCGAAGTACGTAAGATACAAATTTTATTATTTTTGTACATAAAGAACTTTCAAATTTTGTTCAATGTACGTAATATTGACAGGTTACCAAGTTTTAAAGTTACAACATTGGTCCCTGTCGTTTGCATTCACTTTCACCGTTAGTCATTTGACATTTTTTCACTTAAAAAAATTATAGTAACGGTCCTTGTAGTTTGCTTTGACTTTCACCATTAGTCCTTTGTCTTTCATATTTTTTATATACGTTTTTTACGCGTTTTTATATACATTTTTTTACATATTTTTATACACGTTTTTATATACATTTTTTTACACATTTTTATACACGTTGTTTACCTGCTTTTATACATGTTTTATACACGCTTTATATATGCTTTTATACACGCTTTTATATACGCTTTTATATCGCTTTTATATACGCTTTTACATGTTTTTATACGTTTTGTAAAAACGCGTTTATATATCGCTTTTAACACACTTTTTACACGTTTTATATCGTTTTTACATGTTTTATACGATTTTACGCACGGTTTTATATCGTTTTTACATGTTTTTTATACGTTTTTACACGTTTTTATATCGTTTTTACACGATTTTACGCACGGTTTATATACACATAAAACGATATAAAAGCGTGTAAAAACGTTTTTTACATCGTTTTTATATCGTTTACACATATTTTATACACGTTTTTACACATATTTTTATATACGTTTTACATGTTTTTATACGTTTTTACATGTTTTATACACGAAAAACGATATAAAAACGTGTAAAACGCTTTATATACTTTTTACGTATACAAAACCGTGCGTAAAATCGTATAAAAACATGTAAAAACGATATATAAATGTAAAAACGTATATAAAACATGTATAAAAACGTATAAAACGCATATAAAAAACGTGTATAAAACGCATATAAAAACGTGTATAAAAACATGTAAACAACGTGTATAAAATGTAAAAATGTATATAAAACGTGTAAAAACGGTATAAAAATATGTAAAAGATGTGTATAAAACGCGTAAAAACGTAAATAAAAAGATGAAAGACAAAGGACTAATGGTGAAAGTCAAAGCAAACTACAAGGACCGTATCGTAATTTTTAAGTGAAAAATGTCAAATGACTAACGGTGAAAGTGAATGCAAACGACAGGGACCAATGTTGTAACTTTAAAACTTAGTAACTGTCAATATTACGCGATGAACAAAATTTGAAAGTTATTTACGACAAAAATAATAAAATTTGTATGTTACGTACTTCGGTATATTTGAGAAAGTTTCTTACGTATTCTCAGCCTTCACCCTAAACAAAAATATGTAATTCTTATAAATATATAAATCAAATCACCTGTGGAATATGAGGGTATGGAAGCCTATAACTCTGAAATCTTATATGACGACTTTCTACAGCAGCATATTCCTCAACTTCCAACCCATTAGAATCATAGCCAGTAACGTAAAAAGAGTCATCACCTTCTTGAACAAAGTGTAACATATGAACATCCGTATACATGTTTTCATGAACAAATTCTACCCATTTGTTACCTAAAATCCTAATGGGACCTCCTAACGAAAGCAACAATCCTTACTTTCTTCCGTTGTCTTTGAATCCCATTAAATATAAATGTCGATTCCATAAAAAGCACGGTCAAGAATACTTGAGGAATCTCAAGAAACCTGTGTACACAGTTATGTTTGGTCGCACCACAAACTCAAGTGCCATGATTACCTTATAAACAATTACAAAAATATTAAAACTCTATTAATTTTATGAATAAGAAAAACATTAAAAACAAACGCAACAAGCATGTAAAATAAATGTGGCCACAAATATTGATATGAATATTGAAACATAAAATACATACAAAATTGATATGGGGACCATGACAATAAAGTATCACGAACCTTTGCACAATTCAATTTTAATAATTGAACGAAACGACAGTTGCATGAAAACACCTAGGGTTACGGTCGGTAGAAAGTGAATGTGGCCACAAAAGATAAAGATAAGGTTTAAGTGTATCATAAATCGCTAAAATAAAAAGGCGCTTTTAAAAGTCGCTCGGGATATATTGGTTTATGTATTAGTACTTTACAGTTGTCGACGTATTATGTAACAAAGTCGAATAAAAAAAGTTGCTTATAAATTTTCGCTAAAAAATAGTTGCTTAAATAATTAGCTAAAAAGTCGCTTATCTAGTTTCCCGCCATTTTATTTTTCCCGCCTAAACACAATGCAACATGATACGCTTACACAACGCGTTCGGGGTCAAATGAACTTCCTTTTCGTCGAGCAAGTTTTTCAACACCCTAGGCAGTGAACCTAATCATTGTAGTGTAGTATTAGGGTAAGATTCATGAATTGATATCGTTCTCTGGGGAATAGGAATGCTAGTGAGAAGTTACTACGCTAAGGTTGGGGTTGAGGAAGATTTTTTATCTTTTATGTTTTTTAGAAAAATGGAAATTACGAATCTCGGGGTATTGGATTTGGGGGTTGGTATTTCTACCGATTACTCTATTTATCTAATTATCTAAGCTAAGGTGAATGTAGTCTATGTCTATTGTTGTGTGCTCGTATGATGATTAAAAATGTATTTGCTTAGGCTTTATTACTCCCTAGTTATCTCCTATTGATGGTTGAATTGTCACGTCCTTATTCTTAATTGCGTTGTGTCTCTAAGGTCGTAGGGTATGCGTTTATCCCTAACTCTTTGAAACTACCAAAGGTTAATGACTACAAAATCTCTAGGATTTATAAACTTAACACTAAGGTATTCTTTGGATGTATAGCCTACAATTACTCTAGGTGATTATAAACTAAGGTTCAACAAAGATTAATCAAGCATTAACAACACAACGAATGACCTATCGCAATACTAGGTCAATCACAACTAAGATAAGAGACAACCAATCAATATTCAATAACTAAGTTTCATATTACCTAAGCAAACACACAAGTAAATTAACCGGGACATGGGGAACATGCAAGCATACACACATCAATTGAAGACATAATTAAATTAATGAAGTAAAGCAGTTATCTTGATGTAAGATAGGGTATGGAACCCTAAAATAATGTACAAGATAGCCTTGGTTCGGTTTAGGTAGTTACTCCACAAAACTACACACCGAAAACTAAAAATTCGGATTCTATATATATGGTTACAAGCTGCGATCAGCGCTCTTTAATTTGTGACGCCGTCGGTCGCCGCCTTTAGGGTTTCGTCTTGGCTACGTTATCATTGTGACGGTGTCACCTTATGTCCGTGGCGCCACGCTTGAGTCTCGACGTCTCATCAAATCTAGTCCGTCTGAGTGCGACGCCTACTCTTTTAAAACTCGATGCCGTCACTTGAAAATAAGCAATTTGGCTCTCAGATCGTCATTAAAAGCTTGTTACGACGGCCACAAGTATAACCTCGACACCGTCCCCTTTCAATTCAAGCACTGAGTGTCTCAATTCTTGACTTTGGCCATTTTCTTCGTATATTCGCCTTTTCGTCCAAATAAGTGTCATTCCAAAGAATTTACCTTCAAGAGACTTAAAAGTGAAAAGGAACGATATTAAGTAATAACGGATACAAAAGTGATCAAATAAGGGCTTAAACGACCCTCAAAAGATACATTTAAAACCTTATCAAATATCCCTACACTTGGTATTTGCTTGTCCTCAAGCAAATGTGCTTTAGCCAATTGATTTATAAGTTAGGGGTCATGAAGCATTAGTTTAGAACGATCCACAACACATATAAGCCCAAAAAGTCATAACAAGCACAAAAATTATATACTAGCACCTCACATGGGGTGTTTGATTCTCACATCTCTCGGTGTATATGAAATATAGCAAGTTGTAAATGGAAGATAAACACTCATTAACCGGTCCTAGTACATAGATTACCATAGGCTTGAGACTAGATCAAACCTCCATCGCTTTGGCGTAAGCACCTAGGAAAGACTATCCAAGAGGTCTTTAAAGGGTTGTAATGTAAGGCTTACTGGTAGGGAAACAAAGGGTTTGGTGGGATAGGCTATTTAGTGGTGGCAAGTCAAAAACCTTTATGTTACAAGCATGCGAAGAATGGCGTTGCTAAGCCAAGACTCGACACTCTAAACTCTACATAACTGAAATAAACAAACATAAATTTAAAGATAGATGTAGGATGGTAGCCCGTATGTTTTTTTTTATTTTATTTTTATTTTTTATACACTCTATTTTTTTCTTTTTCTCTTTTTCTATTTTTTTTCGATATTTTTTTTTTTTTTTTTTTTTTACACTTTTACTCTACCATCCTCTACGATAACATCAAAATGATAGGGTTTATAGGCACATCCCTACACTTGATTTTTATTACTCTAACACTAATTTGACCCAAATTGAAGAGATCAAAACACTTGGAGTACATTATTATGCAAATAAAGGGAATTTGAATTTAACATTCCTTCCGTCATTTCATAAAATTTAACTTTTCCCATGAGTCCCAAAGCGTGTACAAAGGATATGACTCGACTTAGCAACTTATGCAAGCAACAAGATAATTGAACTAAGGGTTTAGGGTGATAACAATTATGCACTAAAATGAGTGCATACAAGGTAGGCTAAGGCTATTTGGGTGTACATTTGGGGTGGATTGTAAACAATGCTCTTCATTGACATTCCGAAAACCGAAATATCACGAGAACCGCGAAAAGGATAGGCTCGAGGGGTTAACTAGGGGTATCGTATACTAAAGATGAGTACAACGCAAAGGTGTGGGGAATTACTCAATCGATGTGGAAGAAGTAATTATATTACGGTATTAAACAAGGGTTATCCGAATGCCTCTTATCATTTAGTTATTCCTAACTACACAAGTGTAGTCTTACTAGCGATCTCGGAATGCATCACAAAACAAGTTCTAGAATCTATTATACTACCGGTTCACTCTAAGCATCAAAGATGAATGCTTTAATTCCTACAAATCTAAGGCGATCCTCACATTTTGGGTGGAATTTAAGTGGTAAAGGGTTTTGTGCTAGTCATATAATTTCCTATCCATGAGGCGCTTTATTAAGATTAATGGCCCACTCCTACATGTCATGAAAAATTTAAATTTGGTGCCAAAATTACCTAACCGATATTTCTCATGGTTTATTACACAAATGAAATTGGACAAAGCAAATAGTCAAGGATAAGCATAGTTTCAAAGTTCCATTTTATTTTCCTTTCATACACTTAAACCGAACATTGTCCCCAATGTTCCCGAAAGTATCAAAGTTATGATAATGGAAGGTAATAAAAGACGAAAGAAACTAGTACTCCCGATTAGCTCGGTAGGATCCGTATAAAGTGGTGGTTACATCTTTCTTCAAGAAGAATGTTTGCGTTAAAAGCTCCTTCTCATCTTATGTATCTTCTTCTTGGTAAATTAAACCCGCACACTTGAAGAAAACCAACGAAACCTTCGCAGTAAAATCGGCGGTAACAATATATATAAGACTCTACTAAACTAGGATATAATGCTTGTGGAATGGATGTTTCTGATTTTACGGAAAATTAAGACTTGGAAAATTCCAAAAATTTATAAGTAGCTCGAAAAACGAGAAAAAGTGATAAGTCAAGTTACGCTCCTCTGACGCGTCAGTTATCACAACGAAACCGGTCTCATGATTTTCCGGAAAATTTACATCATTAGAATCTGAAAAATTTCACCGCAAAACATCCATTATGACTCGATACAACCATTTGACTCGAATAAACACACATGTATATCTTTTAATTAATTGTAATTCTCATGTTCACGTTTCTTTTGAAAACGTGTGTAATCTTCCTACACTTATTCCTTATGTAAAATAACTTTATATGTAATTAAGGCGAGGTTAAAGACAAAATAAAGCATTTTCACAAATTCAAACATGAGAATAAACAATAAATAAAAGATACACAACACACAAACAAGCAAACAATTAAGCATGGGTTGCCTCCCACGAAGCGCTTTTCTTTATTTATGAGTCTTGTAGCTAGACTCGAAGTCGCACGATATAAGTAAGCCTATCTTCTAGAATGTCATAAAGATCAAACCTATCATTTAAGTTCCTAGTAGTACGTTTGGTTCGATATGCCTTTTCAAATTTCTCTCCATCGGGGTCATAGATCGTTATCCTAATGTGCCACTCTCCATTACCATCACTAGGCGGTCTATCCCAATCCCACTTATGTTTAGGCTTATCGCCTCAACTTTTCGATTATTCATGACAAGGTTGATGGGCAAGCTTCCTAGAACTTCGGTCATCTTCCTAAATACTAAGGCTTCCTCGAACGGGTTCACTTCCATGTCCCTAGCCATTTCTTTTTTATGGAAAGTTGCTTTACTAGCAAAGGCTTCATCTAGGTAAAAAGGTCGTTGAGGACCTATGAAGTTCTTATCAATCCAAGGTCCATATCTAGATGGCACTCTATCCAACCTAATCTCATGTGGGATTTCCTCTTCTTTGTAGTAAGTATGCTTTTTGACATCGTAAATTGACCTAGCACTCCCTTCTCCAACCACTATTTTGGACATCTTAGAATCAATGATGGCACTAGCGGTAGCTAAGAATCCTCTTCCTACTAGCAATCGGCATGTCGGGTCCTTATTCATGTCTAGCACATGGAAATCCGCCAAAAGAGTCAATTCTCCCACGTGTACTACCATGTCTTTATTATCCCTACGGATATGCAATACTACCGTCCGCTAGACCTAAGATGGTTTCCGTTGGTTCTATCTTACCTAAGTTAAGGCTTCATGGAGGACAACGGAACAAGATTGATGCATGATCCTAAGTCGGCTAGAGCATCGAGAGGTTTGGAAGTTCCAAGCCTACGGAAGAGTAAATAGCATGGGATCGTCTAACTTCTTAGGTAAATTATTTCGCATAAAAGCGGACCCATGTTTTCCAAGTTTAAGTTTTAGCTCATATTTTTCTTTTAAATCATTATAATAAGGTGCATGAGCTAAGACTTCAAGAACCGGTTTTTCTTGATGGAGTTCCTTGTACTCCTCCTCTAGATTAGGTTTGGGTTCTTGGTTGTGGGTTTCTCAAGAGTAGGTTCTACCAATGGTGCGGGGCCTTGGTACCTCATTTTGGATTGCTTGAAACCCTTGTTGATAGCGTTTACGAGTAAACTGTGTGTGAGGGCATGGATGCGCACTCCCATGGTGAACAAGAACATGAAGTCGATGAAATCGAACTCACTTTGGGTTATTTATAGTATCACTGGGGGTGCTCCAATTTCCGGTCATTAAAGGCTTTTAAGAGGGCATCAAGCTTGTTTGTCATCTCGCCTTGTCATTGCTTAAAGTCGGCTTCAAGCTTAGTCAATCGAGTTTCTTGAGATGACGGGAATCTAGATGCAATTGCCTCAAGACTAGTGGGGTTTCCGGTGTTTGGAGGTTGAACCTATTGGGTGGACTAGATGAGCTTTGGGGTGTGCTTGAATTTTGGTTCCACTTAAGGTTAGGGTGATTCCTCCATGAGGGGTTGTAAGAATTTCCTAAGTTGTTTTGTTCGGGCTTGAAAGTGTACCACTTCTCTCCCTCCGTCGATGCTGCGATGGGCGTAGTCTGCAAAATCTTGTTCGGGAGTCTTGTGCAATCTCGAGTGTCGTGGGAACCACTACACAATTCACAAGGTAGAGTGATTTGGTTCACTTGGCATGACGACTTAGGATTTTCGTAGGAGCTCATTAGGAATTTAACTTGATCTTCAAGCTCGAGCATCCTACGGTCGGAAGGTTGTGAGTCAAGAGGAGACAAGGAGATTGCTTTTACGGTTTTTGGCAACTCACGGGGGTCATTCCAACTTTCGTTGTCATAGAGAGCAAGGTCCTCTATTATACCCCACGATTTTTCCGCAGTGAGATCACTAAGTTTTCCACCGGCCGCTTGGTCAATGGATCGCTTAGTGGGGAAATTGACATGATCGTAGAATATTTGGACTTGAAGCCAAAGATCAATGCCATGATGAGGGCTCTATGGAGTAAGTCCTTGAATCGAGTCCATGCTTAGTGAAAGATTCACCTTGACGTTGTTGGAACATCAAGATATCATTCCTAAGCTTAGTAGTTCTCCCGGTGGGAAAAATTGAGCAAGGAAACGAGAGGTGAGATCATCCCAACTTGAGATGGAGCCGGCGAAGTCGCTCAAGCCAATTACTAGCTTGGTCCCGTAGAGAATTGAAAGAGACACAGACGCGTGGTCTCCCGAGTAGTAGCATCGAGGTCGATGGAATCGACAATTTTAAGGAAAGCCTTAAGATGCTGATTAGGATCTTCGGAACGAAGTCCATGGAATGCACATCTGTTTTGCACCAACCGGATGATGTCGGATCATAGGGCCGTAGTTTGGGCTTGGTCGGGAAGTTCAATGGTGTTCCTATAGCCTATGTGGCTTAGTCTCGAGTATTCACCAAAGTACGGCCTCTTGGCGGGTCATTTGGTGGTGGGTTGATGAGTGGTGGTTGGTCATCACCTTCCATGATGAAAAGTGATGGGATTACAAACAAAGGTCACGAAGAAGGAGGATAGACTACGAGGAAGAAAATGGGAAAAAGTTTACTTAATAGGAATCAAGCAAGGAAACCTAAGCGAGGTGGAAATATAACTAGCTATTCTATTCTCCGTGGCGCCTAAAACTTGATACGCTTACACAAATAGCGTTCGGGTCAATGGAACTTCCTTTTAAATCGAGCAAGTTTTTCAACACCATAGGCGAGTGAACCTAATCGTTGTAGTGTAGTATTAGGGTAAGCCACGGGAATTGATATCGTTCTCTGGGGAATAGGAATGCTAGTGAGAAGTTACTACGCTAAGGTTGGGGTTGAGGAAGATTATTTTTATCTTTTTATGTTTTTAGAAAAATGGAAATTACGAATCTCGGGTATTCGATTTGGGGTTGGTATTTCTACCGATTACGGTGTTTGTCTAATTATCTAAGCTAAGGTGATCGTAGTCTATGTCTATTGTTGTGTGCTCGTATGATGATTAAAAATGTATTTGCTTAGGCTTTATTACTCCCTAGTTATCTTCTATTGATGGTTGAATTGTCACGTCCTTATTCTTAATTGCATTGTGTCTCTAAGGTCGTAGGGTATGCGTGTATCCCTAACTCTTTGAAACTACCAAGGTTAATGACTACAAAATCTCTAGGATTTATAAACTTAACACTAAGGTATTCTTTGGATGTATAGCCTACAATTACTCTAGGTGATTATAAACTAAGGTTCAACAAATATTAATCAAGCATTAACAACACAACGAATGACCTATCGCAATACTAGGTCAATCACAACTAAGATAAGAGACAACCAATCAATATTCAATAACTAAGTTTCATATTACCTAAGCAAACACACAAGTAAATTAGTTTGGACATAGGGAACATGCAAGCATACACACAATCAATTGAAGACATAACTAAATTAATGAAGTAAAACACTTATCTTGATGTAAGGTGGGGTATGAAACCCTAAAATCTTGTAGAAGATAGCCTTGGTTCGGTTTAGGTTTTACTCCACAAAACTACACATCGAAAACTAAAAAATTCGGATTCTATATATAAGGTTACAAGCTGACGGCGTCACTTTTTAATTTGTGGCGTCGGTCGGCCGCCATCGTTAGGGTTTCGCCTTAGCCACGTTATCATTGTGACGGCGTCACCTTATGTCCGTGAAGCCGTCGCCTTGAGTCTCGGCGCCGTCTGGATCAAATCTAGGCCGCCCGAGCCGCGGCCTACTCTTTAAAACCCGATGTCATCACTTGAAAATAAGCAATTTGGCTCTTGTATCGTCACAAAGCTTGTTCGATGGCGTCACAAGTATAACTTGACATCGTCCCATTTCAATTCAAAGCTTGAGTGTCTCGATTCTTGACTTTGGCCATTTCTTCAGTATATTCGCGCCTTTTCGTCCGAATAAGTGTCATTCCACAATTTGCCTTCAAGAGACCTAAAAGTGAAAAGGAACGATATTAAGTAATAACGGATACAAAGTGATCAAATAAGGGCTTAAACGACCCTCAAAAGGTATATTTTAAAACCTTATCACAACAAAATAAGCATAAATACACACAATTCGATAGTACACATACAACAATCAACAATGGCTTTGAACTTATCTGAAAATGGTAATTATGAACAAGTGCCAGACATGAAAGAGGATGATGTTGAGAAGCAGAAAAAGCTAGATGGTGATGTTAAGGAGAAGGAGAACCAAGATGGCATTACATTAGAAAAAGTTAAGGCATTGGAAAAAAGGTTTAAAGATTTGGAAGAATTCTATAAAAAAAACTCAAGGAAAGGAAAGCAAACGAAAAAGGATGTGGTTCTAGCAGTACTGTTTGAATGAATGTAATGGTTGAATAATGAATGATATAAATGTAACGGTGAGAATGTAATGGTTGTGTTGAAAATCTTATTTATGAAAATTTTATTGAAATTTTATTGAAATGTAAGGTCACTAGTTTTACAACACAAGCTTATATAGAAAGAGATAAAGGCGATTGAACAAGCTAAGCACACACACACATGCGTATAATATGAGACCGGTTATGCAAAGGAGGTGAGTGAAAGAATAACTTGAACAACCAACCTCAAATGAGGGTTTACAATAGTTATATAGGCAAGGAGCTAGGGCAACACTCCTCTCCTTCCCTATTCCTTATTGAGCTTGGGCCTCGACTTATGGGCCTTCACATGTCGGACCTTAAACAAACATAAAGGCGAATAAAGCTACCTATTACATATGAAATATAAATACTTGAAATCTTGTTTGGGAGTGATTCCAACAATCTCCCCTCAGTATATATGAATGTAAACGGTGAAGGCGTTGATGTAATAGTAGCGGTGGCGTCTTCGACATTCTTCTTTCTTGTGAGAGAATAGTCTTGATTCGAACAATCTCTCCAGTAGAGATCGTTATCTTTGAACAGTTATGCTTTGGCGTCATCATTGACTTTGTTCTTTGATCATTGTTCTTTGTGGTGAAAGTGATAGTATGTTGTTATGCGCATCATGCGCCTCAGTGCGCTTGTTGCTCCAAAGTGTCTCCATCGTCATTCTTCAACATGCTCACACGCCCATGGCGTTGGAATTCAATCGATGAAGTTCTCTAAGTCTTAAACTTTGTAGATTCTTTGGTTTGACTAAGAATCATTCGACGATTGTGTTGCTTTTGAGTAGAACTTCCATTAGTGATGATGTTGGCGTGAGCATGAGAAGAATCAAGACGATCATCCCGCTCCCGAGCTTCCATAAGAAAAAACATTTCAAGCGGTTAGTAATAAGCGGTTTAAGCGCCTTACAAGTTTGAACTTGAGAGTGTTAACAACATAGTGTGAAAACACAACTCTAATTCTTACAAAGGCCGTTCTGCCGAGTCCCACAAGTGAGATAACACGATGTACCGGCACATCTACATTCGAGATGAGTCGAGAGGTACACCAAGTATCACTCACGTTGTAGACCGTATGAGACACACTCCGCGTAATCCACGGGAGTTACCGGCGACCTGTTTGTCGGGGCCATTTGATGTTGACCACGGGGGAGTTTCCATTCAATCGCGAGGATCACCGACGTGAACCTCTCATAAATGTTCTCGACCATTGCTAAGATCTGTGAAGGACTCGATATGAACCATCAATCATCAAGATCTTATTTGTTGATCAACAAGTGATTAAATGTCAAGTGTTCCTAAGAGATCTTTTGATGAATCTCGTGGCTCTAGACTCAATAGTGCGTTATGGTTTTCTGGCGAGACTAGGGAGAGGTCTCCTTCTTCAATACCGGCGATCTCTAAGAGAAAGCCAATAGTTTATGTAGGGTTCCTGTGAGAATGAAACAAGCTTCATTGAGAGAAACTTGAGTGGCTAAGAAGGTTTAGTGCATCGTCACCGGGTCCATGACGACTTTTAATCTTCAATACGGTGTCACCGGTGACAACCAAGAGTATATGAATTGAACCCGTGTACGCCCTAAGTTGAATAATGAGGGCTATTTCTTTTCACCCTTTACTTTGCATTTCTTTTGATTCTTCAACTCCTTCTTTCTCAGATTCTCATTTTCTCCTTTTACAATCATTCTAAGGACTTCTAACACTAACTAATGGTAGTGTCCTTGGGTGATTCCTCCGACTCATGGGATCATAGGACTGTTATTCCTAACCTTAGTCACCTTATAACTCCATGACTAACCTATGTTTGCCATTACAACCATCGTAAGTAAACAATATCTCTCAAAGGGTTTGTAAATGAAAACATGTTTGAACCACGATGAGAGATAAGTTTTTGCATAAATACTCCCCTCCACATGTGCTTTATAGTTTTATGGTTAAATGCACAGTGAGGAAAGAGCGCAGACTTTTATGAATTGATCCACTAAAGATAGACAATCTCCGCGAGACACGGTTACGTTGAATAGTTAAAGAGTTACATTGTCGACTTTTAGGTGACAACTAGCTCTAATAACTACCTTGAAGGTGTAGACAAACCTTGGGAGGTTGTCAAACCCGTCGAGTTCATGTCTACCAAAAGCTTCTCGAATGGTACCTTCTACTAAGACAAGTCCTTTGGCGAGACACGTTTACATCACTAGCGAACTAGCTTGAAATTATTACCCGTCCGGGACAAGTCTTTTCGAGTTGCGGCGATTAAGGATCGTCAATTCATTGGTTAAGTCTTTGCACACGAGAAAGCGAGGGCTTGCACATGTTGCTTTACAAAACATATTTCTTATCACAGATTTCTCCCCTCAAAAATGGCATATAAGATGTTATTTTGAAACATTTTGAGAATAAATATGACCATTTTGAGTGTTGTGGGAAGAGTGACCATTTGTGAACAATTTGTGAACAAAGTTTTCATCAAATACTCCCCTCAACTAGTGATATAAACGGTTGAGGTTTTGAAATCATATGGGAAGTACTTGTCTTTTGAGCAAAACCTTGAAAAATGAAAGGTTTGATAGGTTTTACTCAAAATAAGAAGCTTTCGCTCCTTTTATAAGGATTGTGGCACGGGCGTACCACGGGTCCTTTCTTGACAATTACGGGTTGTACATGTTATGTGTGCACAAGCCATTCACATATATAATCATACATCCAAAATTATATGAGGAAACCAATTAAGGGGTACCGTGAAGTGCGCGTGATATTCCCAGAGTGCGCGCCGGCGTTGAAAACCGGTGATGTTAATCTCAGGTCGACCACCAACATAGCTCTCCAGCGTCGAATCGATCCCTTCGAACAACCGTTCATCAATCATGGTGATGATCCTTTTCACATCCCTTCTATCACGAGAGTTCCAGCTTAGATTCCCAACCTTCGACGATATCCTTCAATCAGCGCCAATCCATCTCTAACCATCTTCAAGGTATGATCCCGAATTTGTGGAGCTCACGACCGCCATTAAGCGTTCTGCGAAGTTCACCGCGTAAACAATGCCGAAAGGGTTCTTGATGGCGTAAGTTGTTTGAGTGGTTGATGTCGGGAAGATCAGGCGTGGTGGAGTGAAGTTTACACGTTTCGATATGATTCAACGACCATCCGGATATCTTCGACACGCTTCTTTGATCACAATGTCTAATGAAGATGAGAGCGGACTTGATAAATTCACGTTGAATTCGTCGAGAATTGTCTCATACGACCACGTACTTTGGCAAGGTACATGTCTTCGATGTCGTTGAGTGACAAGTTCTCAAAGTCGACTACGAGAATTCATAGTCTGTTCATCTTGTCGTTTGACTATGATATTCTTCAAGAATGTATAGTCCCACTTAGACTTGAGGTCAATGTGTTTGATGGCCACGATGTCCTTGGAGCTATACACTTCATGTTGAGACTTCAACCGGCGATACCGTAGTAGATTCTTGACGTTCGGGCCAATGGTGAATCCCATACAATGCATCTTGGTCATATGCTTGCACGTTGTCGAAAAACAAGTGAGTTGCACGTTCCTCGATAGCTATGCGGTTTGAGTAACAAGTCACGGGAATGGAAGAGTCAATGATGTAGCGTATTTTAGTGAACCATCGCCACCATGGAGAAGAAAATCCGGTCTTTGTTGAAGAAATGTCCGAAAGGAATCCTTGGTTCTTGGTTGGCCGATTGTTGGTAGAGGTTTGGTCCATCGATTGTAGTATGGAGGGTTGTTCCTTTTGGTGAAGTCGATGTTTGCTTCAGGTTGAGCCAATCCATGTTGTTAGACATGGCTCGAGCAATGTTTTCAAGGTGATATTCAACCTCGATTGCACTTTCCGAGCTATTTTTCAACGAAGGAATGCTTCATTTTGATGCGCTTCAACTCGGTTCGTCATCTTCTTCACGGAATCTTTCTTGCAAGATTTTGCATGCTCCAAGGTACTACCGTCTACCAATTCTTGACCTTCTTGGGGTAGGGGTGTCGTTAACAAGAGTGGAGAACCATTCAAATTACTGCGGTTGTATCGTCATCAAGCCATGAGGCGACATCGAGTTGAGTCGTCTTTTTCTTGCTTTAGAAGGTCTTGATGATGATTCGGGTTTCTTCACTTGTTTGGGAGAAGAGGGTTGTTGTTGGGGCTCGGGGACCTCTTCATCGTCACCACCCGTATACTCAAAGTGATCACCGCTTTGTGAGTCACGGGTGGTAACTTCGAATCGTCCCCGAGGTTTATCGATTGAAGACCGTGGTGGAGAAGACTTTTGTTGTGCAGAATTGGTTTAGGAGGAGGTGGCATCGAGGAGGATTCACGGTGACATCTTTTGACGCTTAGCCTCGCCGGTCTTATCCCGATCCCGATCATCATCGTCTCTAGGGCGTTTAGGCCTCTCGGCTTCTTCTGGCATGCGAATTGTTGGAATGCCGGCAATGCTTCTAACAGTTTGCTTTCATGAGAGGCAAGCATTGCGAACGTTTAGACGGTTGTGCGACCGATCGATCAACTAATTCACGTCTCGAGAAGATTGTGGGATCAGTGATTGATCTTGACATACATCGGTGTTGACTTCATCGCCTGTTGGCAGTGCACGGTTTGGATAGAGTTGTCGGTAAACATCTCCGTAAGTCTAGGAACGTTGTCACGAAGGTACTGTTTGTGTAACCTTCAAGTGTTTCGTTTAGTTGCTCACGGCGATGACTCTTCATGAATTCTCGCACAAACTTCCTTTCCTTGTTCCTCTTTCGTTATCTCTATATATATCTTGTATGTGATCGTCAAGAAATTGACTTTTGTTAAGAGCATTTTCTTCGACTTCTTTGTGACTTTTGAATCCGTTCATGAGCTTGAGAAACCCAAGATTTTGGTTTCTTCACGGATTGGATGAGGATTTTGTTGATTTCGTTGATGGTGGTGGAGATGAATGTGAAGGCGAGTCGGATGAAGAGGAGATGTGAGAGACTCGGGTCCTTCTGTGGTTCGAAGTTTTCTTCCGAGTTTCAGCTGGATTATCCGAGAAGAAAATCGCCATAATCGGACTCTTTATCCTTCTTTTCCTCATTCGTTTAGGATTCTCAAAATTAAACTCCATAGTGTCTTCCACAAACCGTTGTTGTTGCAAAGAGTGGTGGTACCAGCTCCTTTATCGGGTTGATTAACCGCATCAGGAGATGGTTCGGAGGGAGCAACACCACTAGTTCCACTGGTCCACCCATTTGCTCTTTAGCAAATTTTTCACTTTGTGTTCATGTCTAAGTTGATGCAACTTTTTACGTAAGTTGTCTCCAAGTGGTTCTTCTTCACTTTCGAGCTTTCGGCATCATAAGGTACAAATACAGGAGTCTTTCCTTTACCCTTATCATCTTGAGGACTTGGAGGTTTCTGTACTATTGGAGTGTCGGACACATCCTTAGCGGTTTCAGTGGAGAACCTTCTCATCTCATGTCTGTGCCTTGAACTTACGTCCTCAAGGTGTTGTTTCGGTTCGAGTTTGGGTTTAGGAATGGGAGTAGCTTCTGTCACGGAACAAACCTTTTTCTCGGAGGGTTTCGTTTGGGAAACTTCCTTTGTGACTCGAACTTGTAACACTTCCAAGACTTCCTCTTCTAGTTCTCCGAGTAGGAGTTCCGAAGATTTTTTAGTCGAGGTGACCAACCTTGCCTTGTCTTATCGCTTCCGGATACTGTTGTCGTTTGAGCTTTGACATCTTGATTAGCAGGTGTCTGGTAACTGCAACACCGCTGTTTCTTTGTAGACGATTCCTTCATTCGATGGTCGAATAGGTTGATCAACATGTCGTGATTGTCGGGGTCATTGAGCCTCTTGGGAATGTCGAATGTAGTCCAAGTGCTCTTTGGATCAACAGCTTAGTGTATCTGATGTATGGAATCTTTGAGCCTAGTTTGTTGAGAAAAGACATCATATCATCCCAAATCAGAGCTTCAATAGCAATGTGTTTCATGTTGACGAATGCCCAAAATATTTGCAGTTCTATGAGCTTAGGATGCTCATAGCCGCTATCACGACCAGAAATAGACTTGGTGATGATCATGTAGAGCGTTCTCCAAGGTTGAGGAATACTCTTGAGCTCTATGTGAGAGTGTTTGGTGATTACTCCTGTAGCCTCATCATAACCGATATCGATTAAGAATTGGAGAGTGAGCTCTTCAGTAGGTGTGGCATAAAGTTTGTCGGGTTCGACTTGAGAATTAAGAAAATGACCACTTAAGTCTGCGGTGTAATGGTGACTTGTTTATGGTTCGAGTCACCGTCGCGTGAGCTTGTCCTTGACCCTTTCCATGGTGTTCGGTTGTTGGATATAGATCTCGTGAACTGCGGCAGAATGTGAGCATGTTCGATATGGATGAGACCTCGTAATGTCAATAGCGATTAAGCATGAAGACTCGAGCAAGTGAGAGTGTCAAGTCAACTCGAGATTATTCTTTCCAATCTTCATTGGATAGCCATGAGGATAGATATCGACAATTGAGAGAACATTTGGTGCATCCACATTCATTTGTTCGACCATGTCGTGATCGAAATAACATTAGCCAAAAGAACCAACATATCGAAGACATAATGTTAGTCAACGTAAGGTCTTATTGTCTAGTTATTGAATGTACAAAGTCAATGATTGTTCGAGTCCTAAGTCACTTGTATGTTCAATAATTCAATGATGTCGTGAAATGTTTCGGTGAGTTAGTTAACTTTAAGTTTTAAAGTTTATTTTATCACTTATGGTTCACAACATATTAAATGATTTAAGTTTATTAGTGACATTTTTGGATTTGTGATGATATGATTAGTTTATTTACAAGTTTGTACGTAACAATTCATCATGAAGGTCAATCCAAGGTTAAGCGTAGTTTTGGCAAAGATACGGCGTGAGCGGTATGATATATGCTTAGGCGTGACTTACGCGTAGAATCCTATCTTCGCGTAAGAAATGTTACAGCGTAGGAAAAGAATCCTTATGCGTAGAGATTATGCGTGGCATGTATTTACCTTCTACGCGTAAGGCTACTCGTAAGAGTTGACCTTAAGCGTGGGGTCCATTGTTTACGCATATCCTTCACGGATATCGCGTAGTCCATTGTAGAACCTTAAGCGTAGAAGCTACGCGAAGACAAGTCTTCGCGCAACAATCTCGGCGTAAGGTGATCCTTATCGTAGATAATCAAATGACCTTGATTACGAATTATAAGTGTAGCAATCACGAAATAAGTTATCAAATCATCAATATCGGCACATACATTCGGTTTATCAATAGATCATGGCACTAACATATGTTACACGTTATCGTAGAATTGCATACGCGCGTAGACTAAACCCTAGATCTACGATATGGATTCTAGCCATCGATTAAGCACCAAACTTTTTCTGGTATATCATAGACGTTGTGGGAACATGTTGACCAAGTTTTAACACTTATTATGCATTGAATCAAAAACACCCAAAGTGTATGAACCTTAAACCCTAGTTTCGAATTGATGTCTGATTCGTGTTTCTGGGTGGTTATAGACAATGGAAATTATCAATTCAGCAACGTAAGAGTATAACACAACCATCTTTTTGATCAAATCACTTATCATTCGAAAATACCCAAATCGACTTATAAACCCTAGTTTTCAAAAATCTTCAATTAGTGGTTCTGGGTGGAGTTTGATGGTTAACAAAGTATCATTGATGTATAATAAACGTTTTGACACAAGTCATTTCACCAAAACACACACATGATGATTATGTGATCATACGCTTATCGTAGATCACAAAATCACGCAGTAGTACATATTTTAGCCGTTGGTTTGCGTGATATTCAAAACCATTGTTTAGAAACATGATCCAAACACGAAACACTTACAGTTGATGATCGAAAGCACGGTTTGTAAAACGAATATGGATCGTAGATGATATTAGGTGAAATAATTAATGTGATGGAAATAAATGAGGTGGGTGGAGTATTTTATATAAAGTAACTTTAAGGTTTTGATTTATAGTCCCTCCACCTTTTCCTTTTCACACAAAGCCTTTTAACTTCCATTTTGGTTATCAAGCGAAGATTTTTGGAAAGAAACTTGTGACACTCCCCTCGACTTGAGAAATTTAAGCGGTTTAAGAATTTTAGTCCGAGGAGTGTCATTGAACGAAAGTCCACCATCCTTTGTATAACGAAACAACGAGATGTGATAACATGCAAGTACACTTATGTTTTGAGGCAGTTAGCGATTATTTTCTCCCCTCAACACTTGATCGGAAAACTCTGAATTTTGAAAGATAAAAGTGTTGACGGAAGAAATGTACTTGCCATGTTGAAAGAAGTGTAGATTAGAAGAATATTTTTGTTGTTTTATCGGGTTTTATATTTTTTGTATTTTGTTTTTGAAAGATTTTATTTATTTACAAAGATGTTTTGGTGTTTGACAAGTTTTAAAATTGTTTTAAGAGGTCATCCAGTTCTCTTGAGTCAAACACCTCATACCAATCGGTGGACCAACTCATTAAACTGGGCGGGAGGCAAGGCTTTGGTGAGCAGATCGCCAATTGGTATTGATGCCACAAAGTATAATTCAACGGTACCTGCTCCACATGGTCCTTGATGAAATGATAGCGTAGATCGATGTGCTTTGATTTGAGTCTTTGAGCGAGTTGCATGAGATTGCAATGGCACTCCGATTGTCGCGATACATCGAGGATTACATCAAATACGTAACCATAGTCTTTGAGTTGTGTTCTCATCCAAATGACTTGAGCACAACACGCGGACATGGCTACATATTCTGCTTGATTGATGACGGCGATGTACGATCCTGCTTTAGATTGCCAAGACACGGTTTATCACCAAGAAATTGTAGAGCTCTGAGTACTTTTCCTTGAATCTAAGCATCTGCGTGATCGGCGTCTGAAAAAGCTATTAGTTCAAAACCGAATCCTTCGGATACGGATCCCCAAATTAATGGTTCCCTTTATGTATCGGAGGATTCTTTTAGCCTCGTAGAGGTGAGTTTCAGTTGGTCGCGATCGATAATCGGGAGCATAGATAAGCAACAAAGACAATATCGAATCTCTAGTTGTTAGATACATGAGGACCCAATAATACTTGGTATTTGGTGGGGTCAACCAATTTCCCATGTAAATCGACATCTAGCTTCTTGGTATGAGTCATTGGTGTGGCATAAGTATCACAGGTTTTCATTCCAAATTTGTTTAACAATTCAAGGGCATATTTGGTGACTCGAGAAAAAATACCACGGGGTGATTGATGAACTTGCGGTCCTAAAAGAACGTAAGTTCACCCATCATGGACATTTCAAAATTTTTCTTCATGAGTTTTGCAAAAGCGATTGAAAACTTTTATGTGTTGACCCAAAATGATGTCATCCACGTAAATTTGAACAATTAAGATGTGTGCCCGTGATATTGTATGAAAAGAGTTGGGTCAACCGAGCCTTTGGTGAAATTATTGGCAATGAGGAAAGATGATAGCTTATCGTACCATGCAGGGGCTTGTTTGAGACCATAAAGAGCTTTGTTCGGTTTGTAGACATGGTTCGGGAACTCGGGATCAACGAATCCATCGGTTGGTGACATGACCGTTTCTTTGAGTTGCCCATTGAAACGCCTGCTTTGACATCCATCGATGAACCGTCATGTTCATGTGAGCCGCGAACGCAAGAAATATCCGAACGACCTCAAGGCGAGCAACCGGAGCAAAGGATTCTTCAAAGTCTATCCTTCTTCCCGGCGATAACCCTTAGCAACGAGGCGTGACTTGTTTGGGATGGCGTTCCCTTGACATCAATTTGTTTTCCAAATCCATTTGAGACCAATGACGTAGACCCCGTTGGTCTTTCAACCGCTCCCATACTTCAAGGCGTTTGAATTGGTTAAGTTCTTCCCGCATGGATTCAATCCAGTTGTCTTTTGTCATTGCGTCTTTAATGTTTTTAGGCTCAGTTAGCGGGGCGGTGAGTGCATAAATGCAATGTTCACCGTCAGTGAAGACGTTGTCTCGTAACGGTCGGTTGATTCGGGTTGCCAATAATGTTAGCCGAGGATGGTCTTTTGTCCATCTATGTGTAGAGGTTGATGTTGATATACATTGTGCGATTACGAGGATTCAAATGGTTTGTTGAAGATTCCGCAACATCCGTGCGGCGGCCTCATTAGCAAACGGGTTGAAGAACATTTGGATCAAAATCTGCGGTGGGGTACTTCATTCGAGAATATCATCGGTTGGTTCATCATTGTTGGAAGCGGTGTGTTCAAGCTGTTGTGTTGGAGTCAATTGGTGTAGGTGCATCTTCAACAAGAGTTGTTGTAGCAGTGTATCGGTATAGGAATATTATCGGGTTGTGCAATGAGCAGCAGATACACGAGAGCACGTTCATCAATATCGTCACGCAACGCGGAGCAAATAACCTTTCCATTTGTTGACGAGTTAGTGAGGGCTTTTTCACCGATGATGGGGGTTGAGGAAGTTTAAGCGGTTGTGTCCGGGTTCTAAGTCGTTATACTCGAAGCCATTTCCGTGAGTTCATCGAAATGAGCATGAATCGTTTCCATAACCTCCTTGGTTCGACGATTCCATATTCGGAAACCTTTAGAATTGTCACGGTATCCAATAAAGACTCAACATCGCCTTTTGCTTTGAGCTTTCCAAAATCATCACGATCATTATTCGGATAGCAAAGGATCCAAATACATGAAAGTGTTTGAGGTTCGGTTTGTAGTTGTGGACAAGCTCAAAAGGTGTTTTGTTGTGGCGTTTTGTGATCATAGAGCGGTTTTGAGTATAGCATGCGATGAATCGACTTACGCCATAAGTAACTGGAAGTTTAGCATTGATTAACATTGTTCTTGCGGCTTCCACTAACGCTCGGTTTCGTCTTTCAACAACTCCGTTTTGTTCGGTGTCCGTGCAATAGATGTTTGATCTTGAATTCTACTTTCTCATAAAATTCACGAAGGGTTTTGTTAACAAATTCAGTTCCTTTGTGCATCCGAATAATCCCGGCGGTGTTGCGGAGTCGAACACATATCTTTGTGAGAAGGTGATGATCATTTGTGGAGCTTGGTCTTTGCTACGAAGAAAATAGACCCAAGTCCATCGTGAGTAGTCATCTACAATTACTAAGATGTAGCGTTTGCCGTTGATCGTTTGCACACGATCGGGCCACACAAATCCATGTGAAGAAGATGAAGCACATCTTTGAGGCAGGTTCCACCTTTGAAGGAAAATGAGCACGAGTGCTTTTCCCTTGTTCACGGTGAGCAAGGTGATCTTTTGAATACCGGAATCGTGGAGTCCTTGACTAGTTTGTGTCGAGCAAGATTGGTGATGGTTTGAAAGTTTAGATGTGAGAGACGGCGGTGCCATAGCGAGGATTTTGTAGATGTTGCCTTTGAAAGTAAGCAAATGGGAGAGGAAGCAACCATGTCTTGCATAGAGATAGTGTAGAGGCCGGAATTACGCGAGCGGACATAAGATCGTTTCCTTGTAGATCACAGATGAAACAAGTTTTCTCCCCGAAAGCAACCTCAAGTCTCCATCACAAATTGACCTCACGAAAGCAGTTGTGACCGGGCCTTCCACATAGTAAACCACCTTATTTCGATGTTCCCATTAACATAATCTCCGTAGCCCATTATGGTCTGCAGTGATCGTTCGAATCAGACGGTGCCAATGAACTTTGCAATAAAGTTTGATAACAGTTTAAGATTGCACATCATGTGTCGGGAACATCCGCTATCAACAATCTAGAGAATGATCTGTATCACCGCATTACACAGCTACGCGACACGGATGGAATAGAAGTAGATGTGGAACCCGAAATGTTAGAGGGTTCCAAGGTGTACATTAGACATACACACATTCACAATTTTAGGCATCCATTTAAATCCAAGTGTGTTATATATCCATTTCGCCATCTATAACTACTCTTTGCTTTAGTCTTAGTGAAATCACTAGGTGGTACTACATTCTTAGGAGGTGAAGCGGAGCTCTTTGTGATAGCAATGGTTGCCTTAGAATCTAAAGATGGTGGTTTACAAGCACGGACTTAGAATGATTAGTTGGCCTAGAGGTATTCCGATTCTTAGGATTCCGTAATCTAGAGATTATAGCTTTAGCAACACATTTGTCATGACAATCGAATTCATACTCTTTGACAAATATCACAAGGTGCATCGATCAATATCAAAGGTACTCAGCGGTTTAGCATTCGTTACATCACTATTTCTATTACATTTGCGGACGCAACATCTATAGTGGAAGTAACTTGAGTTTTATTGATTCCTAGGGTGTTCTTCTACTTTAGCATTCCTTATTGATCTTTTCTTAGGTGCAACTTCCTATTCTTCGTTTGAGTGCTCTAGGTGTGAAGTGCGGACGTTTGGAAAAGATGCAACTATTCTGTTTCAATGGGGAAACACATTAGCAACTTGTGATTTGGCGGTGGGAATTCTAGGTTCACGATTACTAAGTGTGTTGGTGCTAATCTCTTAATCACGAGGGCGGAGTTGTTCATACTTTCCTAACATTTCCGTAACTTAGAGATGGTGTGAATCGGATCTTGATTTTCGAGCGAATATTACCAAAGAAAATTCATGACATCTCTAGTGTGAGCAAGATAGTGATCAAGTTCATTAGATGCTTCATCTCGAGTCTTTTGAGTAACTCAAATATGACACCATATTCTGTTTAACTTTTAAAAGTTCTTGTTCATATTTTGAGATTTGACTTTTCAAAGACACGTTTTGATCATCCGGTTGAACAATTTTAGGATCGGAAGATTTGGCACTCAATTGAGCGATTTTCTTTTGAAAACTAAGTTGATGGTTGTGAATATCTTTTTCACACCATTGAAGACGACGTTTGCATTGTGAATTTCCGTGTGTGTCGTTTATTTTACGCTTTTAAAGACTCGATCCAAGCACATTATCGGTGTTCTCAACATGATTAACAATGTCAACAATATCGGCAGAGATATGATCGAGATGCATATGGCAAACGAATAGAATAGCACAACATTATGGATATCGACCACAGATAACATCTTCCAAGAGTCGATCAACATCTTTTCTCAACGGTTTCTTTTTCGTTTTGTGTTAGTAATAGATGTTTACATTTTCTCAACGTTTTCATTACCCCAAGTTCCTTATGAAAATCCTTTTCCCGAGCAATTGCACAACTTTTCAAGTTTTTAACATTAGGTAAAGATTTTCCGAAAAATGTCTCTTTGTTCTCGCGCCAGAGGCGATTGAAAATGTTCAACTTTTATTTCGAGATCGATATTCTATCTCATGTTGTAAAATTTTGAGGTCGACCATGAAAATGTCAAAATATCGAAGAATTTTTCGATTTTCGGGTTGTGAGTTTACTTCGCTAATGGAAGGTAAAGGACCATAAGTTTGTGCAAAGGCTGCTTTGGGATTAACAATAGAAGACTCGGGTGTTTGATGATAACCCTTGGTGTGTTGGAAGAATCCGTTGGTGTGTGAAAGTGACGCATTTTATAATTAAAGGTTTGTTGTAAACAACATTTTTTAATTTTGATCGACTCTCGTCTTACGCATCTAATTCCTCTTGACGATGGTATTCAACAACACTCATGACATTATTATCAATTTTGTATTGTGCCTTTGGAAACTTGTGGTTGGTTTGAATGTTTTTAGTGAAAGCTTAGGTTTGTAATCACTAGATTTTTCCATATCCATTTGGATTGGGTTTTAAGGTAAACTTTTCAATAAACATTCTTGATTCACCATGTTTGTAAACAACCGTTTTAAACTCTTTAATTTTGTTTTGTAGACCGAGAATTTACGCAAGAAGGTCATCTACCCGATTCGTTGAATGCTTTTGTATCACGGAGAACTGTTTTGACAATTTAACAACTCGACCTTAGCTTTTTGATTTTCAAGGTGAGGCGTTAATTTGCTTTTTATGTTCATGTTTCATTGTTCTAATTGGGACAACAAAGCATTCTTGAGGCGGCTAGATCACTTGTCTGTCTCTAAATATTTTTCGTTTTGATGAGATTTTGCAAAGCGGCTTCAAAACCTTTTTCACAGTTTTCTTGAGTTTTGAAAAGTTGAGTTGCATTTGTAAGCATTCAAAATCCTTGGTTAACAGTGCATTTTACTTTTTAAGGACTGATTTAATGCATAACATTCCTCCATTTTGATTTTATGGTCTTGAATTAACCGGCAAAATGCGGATGAGGCAACGATCATCTTGTTCAGCGTGAGTCTCAACATGATCATTCGAAGATCCTCGAAATGCGACCACGGGTCAATTTGATTATCAAGGGAAACCATGGGGTCATCTTGATGCGTCAAATGTAACTACTGAGGTTAACTTGAAAATCGTGAGGAAGATGTAGAAGACTCATTTTGAGCGATCCGATCGTCTTGGGATTCGGATATTGGCGGAGATATTGGATTCGATATGATGATGGTTTGTTGGTTTTGAGACAAGCCATCGATCATCTCTGGGGCTGAATCACTCATATGCGGCTCATGCATATTAGCCATCAACATAATTTGCATTAGCTTGCAAGTCCTCCATATCATCATCCGAGTGCGCATCGCCATAAAGCTCTGTTCTTTGGTTGTGAGAGATCCACCGACTTCATCCTTAAGAGCCAAGAGTAAGGCCTCTTTGAAATAAGCACCGCCTAGTCCTGGCTTTGGACATGCATTAGCCAGTGTCCCTTTTCATTGCGGTTGTAGCATCTAAGACCATTTAACCGATTACGAGCATTTCTGTGTCCACCACTTGAGCTCATTGTTATTCCTACCGACATTAAACCCTTGACCACCGCTCGGTGGCGACCATAATCACGATTACGAACTTCAACCCGTCCATTGTTCACAACAGCTTGAGTCCGTGTGTTAGATGAGGAGCGAATCGATTGTTGGATTTGTTGGTGTAACGGCCAAAAGCATTAGCAATCATCACAAATCCTTGTTGCAATGCTTGAATGGATCGATTTCCTCGGTAGCTTCAACGACATATGCTTGAGCATTGTTGCCGTATGGGACCAATTGATTTTGTTGAGGTTGAGGTTGTTCTTGTGAAGGTGTGTTGGAAGCAGTGGTTGAGTTCTTGGTTGAGAGGGATAATTACGCTGAGCATACAAGGCAAGTTGTTGATTGTCCGGTTGTATTTGTTAGCAATTTGAGCACGAGAATCCTTTCCGATCAACTTCCTTTTCATGAGGCTTCAAGTAATCGTACAACAATCCATAAGTAGAATGATGCATGTTCTTCGCTTGCGGAGAAAAATGACATACTTCTCCCATTCGGGACCAAGACTACTCGAGAACTTAGTATTCACGCAATTCTTGGCATGATGATGTTGTGTTTATCCAAATCATTGATGATATCGAAATCGATGATGATAGGATTCTAGTGTCTCTCCGGTTCAATCATGAAGTGTTCATAAGCCAAGTAAATTTTGGATTCCAAATCCTCCCGATTGAGTCGATGATCCTTCCATAAGAAGCAGAATATGATCCCACATTTTTGTGCGATCTTTTGAGCATCAACACTACGAAGAATTGGGTTTGGTAATCCTAAGAGGATGTATTCCATTGCAAGTTCATACGCTTCATAGTGTAGAGTTACGCAGCATTAAGATGCCAATGTAGCAATGTTGATTTGTTCATCTCTTGGTGGAGCAGTTGGATCTCCGGTATAGTGACGATGAGCATCTCAAATGGACCTTCTAAGATAACCTTCTTTAAGAACTTTCGTGTGGCTTCTTGATCACGTAACCTAAAGAACCTTATCACCCATTGATCGTAGTTTCTGGAGTGAGCATTGGAGGTCTATCAAGTGATCCGACTTCATGAATTGATTGTTGGTGCTTAAAGCTTCACACATCTTAGCAAACCAAGTGGGTTCCTTCATAGTTGTCCGTGATGGATGTTGATTGAAATCGGTTGTGTAGGGTTGAACTTGAATGCTTGGTTGTGGTTGAACCATTTGTGGTTGTGGAATTGCACCAAGTTGTGGAGTATGTTGCTGATTAAATTGTTGTTGATAAATTGCTTGTTGTTGATTCCATTGTTGATGTTGTGGAGTTAATTGTTGTTGTTGTTGATGATTATAAGTGTGAGGGAAATAGTTAGAGTATGGTGGTTGAGACATGATGATAAACTTGTGTGGTAAATATGGATCTTTGTAGTCGAATGAACCTTTGTTGATGAAGTATCCTTAGGCGTAGAAAAGACAAGAACCAAGTAGCACTTATGCGTAAAACACACCAAAGTTACGCGTAACAAGAATAGTTCTGCGTGGGTTTAGCTTACGCGTGGCGGGAAAAAGACTAAAGTTACGCGTAAGCGATGGTTAGGCGTGAAAGTTAGGCGTGGGATTACCTTATCGTGGGACTAAGTCTCACGCGTAAGATGAATCTTAAGCGTGAGATTTTCTCTGGCGTAAGCTTTATGCTTAAAGCGTGATTGTGGTTTTATCCCAAGTGATCTTTACACTTCACGGTGCAAAGATATCCAAAGTCGACGTATTTTCGGACTTATCCAAGTAAGAAAACACGGAATAAACCGTAAAATTGAAGATCAAACCAAGGAAAGTCTTACGCGTAAATTTAGGGTTTTGATACGGCGTGAAGATTACTCGTAACTTTGATTCTATCCAAATTTGTTTCTAAACCGGTTTTTGTGATGAGATAGCTTCAATATCACCAAAATAACACAAAAGTGTGAAACTTGATGATCCAAAGCTTCTAAAGCAGGTTGTCGTGGATAACACCTCGTATAAACACTAGCTTAAAAACAAGGAAAAACACGTAAAGTTCCAAACTTTTGCCAAAACCAATAGTTTAACACCTAATAACGTTGAAAGTACAAGAATCTTGGATTCAAAAGTGTAAAAATTAGTTTTAAGCGAACCAAAGATGATGTTATCTTTACTGCGTAAACCCAAACCAAAACTTCAAAACAAACGAGTACACCCAACTATTTGGCGATTGATACCACTGTAAGGTCACTAGTTTTATAACACAAGCTTATATAGAAAGAGATAAGGCGATTGAACAAGCTAAGCACACACACACACGTATAATATGAGACCGGTTATGCAAAGGAGGTGAGTGAAAGAATAACTTGAACAACCAACCCTCAAATGAGGGTTTACAATAGTTTATATAGGCAAGGAGCTGAGGCAACCTCCCTCTCCTTCCCTATTCCTTATTGGCTTGGGCCTCGACATGGGCCTTCTACATAAGTCGGACCTTAAACAAACATAAAGGCCAGAATAAAGCTACCTATTACATATGAAATATAAATACTTGAAATACTGTTTAGGAGTGATTCCAACATAGAACCAACAAGTCAGATGTTCACAAACAAGAATTTAAATAAACATTGCTAGTGTATAGCAAAGTGCCATACAGGTGAAGATGGTATTGCAATCAAAATTGTTACAACATCAGCATATTTAATCAAATGTAACATACACATAGTAGTAGAACCATTACATAGCCATAATATACATAGTAGTAGAACCATCATCAATGTAACATACACATAGTAGTTTGTAACATACACCAATCAATCCAAAATCACGACTAGTCTAACTAGTCTAAAGGCCGAAGCCTTAACGATCATAAACCAAATATTGTCTTAGGCCGCAGCCTTCACCACAGACTGAAAATAAATTGTTTCATCAGGCATCATGCCTGGAAAGGAACACAAAGACAAATTTTTTAACAGGGTACATACCACCTTGGAAGATCAAATAACTACCACATGGTAGCCTTCATCATACCTTCGAATGACTTGGATCGTGAGCACAGGGATAACATGGAACCATCAGCCGTGGAACCATCAACTATCACCGGATCATTAACCGGTCGATTGCCTCATCACCCTTCACATCATCAGATTGTTTACTACCAATAGATTCAAAATCATCAAATAATCTCCTAGATTTCAAAGTACCGACTTCAAAACGACTTTTCTTGGACACATATTGAATAATGAGAGCTTCCAACCGTAGGAAGGTCATCAATATCATCAAAAGCCTCTTACACATTAAAGGGCTGGTTTGAATAGATGGGAGTAAACTAGTAGCACAGCCATCCCGAAGGTCATGATTACCGCAACACGAAAGTCGTTAAAAGGTTCTTACCTCTTAACGGACTAAATTCGAACCCACATTCCTTTGACAAACACTCGGTAACAGTGGACTTCTGTGTTAGAGAATCTTCAAACTCATTGGACACATAAGGTCGGACTGTAGTCCTTAAACAAGGAGGAATGCATTCAAGGTCATTATTACCACCAAATTGAGAAATACCTCTGAATAAACTAGCTTCAACAAAAGGCTTGACATAAGGTGTCCTAAGGTAAGCTGGTGAATTTTTTTCCTCTTCTTCCCATTCCATTAGTTCTTCAATTGACAGACAGATGACATCTTTTTTTTTTCTTTTCGTGACTTTTAATTTTAGATGTCACTTCATCGTCTGAGGAATCAAAAGACAGGTTCTTGTGATAGTAGCTAACTAATTGTACCTGCGGCTGATAAGAAACATAGATCTCAACTAGTCCATGGAGCTCAGCCATGACATACAGTTTCTTGACATCATTATCACCTTCTACAAGGGTCAACCCTTCCTCTAGACTACTACTTGGAAGACAAATTTGAGAATAAGATAACCTACTCGGCCTAGGTAACCTCAAATGTAAAACATCTCCACCTAAATATCTTAAGGGATGCAAAAAGAACCGATTGCCATGATAAACATCAAACCCAAGATCATCACAGTTTTCAGACATTCTGTTTAACAATTGAAATAATTCAGAAAAACAAATATTAATACAAAAACCTACTTACTTTACATTAACAGAAAAAAGTAAATGGACAAACTTACAGCCATTGTTGATACCATAAATCACCACAGGTCCTTGATTATGTGTTTTGTGATGCCATAGTTAGTTGAAATCTGAAAATACAAAGACAAAAGTAAAATTTAGTTTTGGTTAATAGATCTAATGATATATATAAGATAAGGTCAACCTCACTCCTACCAAGACAAAGTCACCTAGTTACATGTTGGATAATGCATAAATAGCTATTACCCAATGGACAATACTTATAAAGTAGCATGCATGGGTTTGCCCTACTTTGTATATCCATATTTTGGTGTGTGTCTTTTTTGCTTATCTTTTTAGAAAATTATTACTAATATACAAATATTCCATAATTTATTATTATGTGTTGTAGTGTGTCTAATTTGTTATGACAGTGTTTAATTATCCTATTACATTAGTTTGAAGACAACAATATAATACAACATACTTGTTGGGAATTATACGTTTGAGTTGATAAGACAAAAGAATGAAACAAGAGGGCTTAATACGACAAGAAGGAAACCTATAAAAGATGGAAGGACTTGCTTGCAAAAGAAGTTTTATTTATTAGTCCTTATTCTCAGTATATAAAGAGGACATAGGTGTAGGTTTTAATATATGTCTTCCATAATGTAGACGTCTAGTAAAGGTATGTGTGTGTCCTAGGCGTATAGTCTTGTAAACGCCTAGGTTATTAGTTTAGTTATCTAGACGTGTTCCTATAAACGTCTATAGTTAGTTAGTTTGTTTATGGTGATGAAAACCTTGTGTCAATAACAATTATGTTTTGATTTATCCGCTGCGTATTGTCATTGTTATTGTTAAACCCTAAGGCTCATAAATGATCAAGAAACAATCTTCATCACGTTCTTAGTTTCTATCAATTGGTATCAGAGCTTGGGGAGCTCTTTACCTAGGGATTCACAAGGTTTCTTGGCGAAAAAGAAGGAAGAAAATCAAATTTTACAAAATTCGCAACTTTCTTCGTAATTTTCAAGAGGGCATAATTTTTATTGAACCGTTGGATCGAGCTAAAATTTTGCTTGGTGCATCTCAAGATATCCATCTAAAGTTTCACCATAGGGATTGTCAATTAGAGCTCTCAATCAAAGTTATAAGTCGAAAGTCTGCGCAAAATTAATAAGGTTACTACTGACTTTGTTTGAAGCGATCATAACTTTTTCGTTAACCGCTGGATCGTGACGAAATTTTTGTGGATGTTCTCTATATACTCATCTAACTTTCCACGGAAGGATCTTTGATCCGAGCTATTATGTGAATCCGCTTAAATCTTGCTCTAAGTTCAAAATACCGTGAGTTTTCAAAGCATCTTGTTAGGGTTTATGCAAAATCTTGCTCATCCAGTTAAATCGTTATTATTGAAAGTCTTCTTGAAAGAAATCTTGTTGTTATTCGAAGTACTGTTGAAACCCTAAATTTCTCAAAGTACTGTGTATTCTTGAAAGTACTTGCTTAAGTCAAAGTCGCTTAATGTTATACATGATTTTTGGTTCGGATTCAAGGGAAGTCGAGCATAATAATTGTTATGGATTTTGGATGGTTTACACACACGTAAGAGTTGGTTCACACACACAGGAGTTTGGTTAATTTGTTCTTAAAAGGATTCAAAAGGCTCGTATTTGATTCTTATGGATTAATTGATTACGAAGAAGGTTGAATATCATTTATTTGATGTTGTAGTTGAGTTTCACGGTTTGTGTTCTTATTATATAGCTTGATGAATCTAGCAATGTGATTTTTCTTATGATGCTCTATGCACATTGGCTATCACTTAAAGGAGTTACATTGTAGTGCTCAAAGGTCTCATATTAGTTGAGGATTTTGTCAAGGATTGTTTCTACTTATATTTGGTGATTCGTATAAGTATGGAGTTCCGTGGATAGTACAAGATTTAAGACACAAGTTTGAGAAATTCTACTTCTTCATCAAATTCGTTATACTTGGTTTTCTTCACAAGTAATCATTACATGGAGCCTCTGATTTGAAGAATCAAGAAGATGGTTAACATATGGGTTTCGGGGAAGCTTATTGTTAAATGTTTAACCATCTACATGCATCACTCAAGGGAAGTGTTTGATTTTACTATCATTGATCATTATTACTACTGCTAGTTGGAGTTTTCTCTTTTTTTGGATCCATTTTTCTTATGATGCGAATGGTGGGCGATTTGAAACATTGGACGGCTTAGATTGGAAGTATGATATTGGTTCGTGGTGGTCAAGGTCATTATTTGCATCGTTCCCTATTTGGAAAATAACAAAAGGGAAGAGATGTTTGAGTGGCATGGCATGGATTAAGGGAAGACAAAGGAAGACATACTTGTTTCATTCATGGTGAGATCCCCGATCTCAATTTCTACTTCGTCTAGGAAGTTCGTTCAAGAATGGTTTTGTCATTATCAACTAGGGAAGATTGTTGGGAATTATACGCTTGAGTTGATTAGACAAAAAGAATGAAACAAGAGGGACTTAATACGACAAGAAGGAAACCTACAAAAAGATGGAAGGACTTGCTTGCAAAAGAAGTTTTATTTATTAGTCCTTATTCTCTAGTATATAAAGAGGACATAGGTGTAGGTTTTAATATATGTCTTCCATAATGTAGACATCTAGTAAAGGTGTGTGTGTGTCCTAGGCGTATAGTCTTGTAAACGCCTAGGTTATTAGTTTAGTTATCTAGACGTGTTCCTATAAACGTCTATAGTTAGTTAGTTTGTTTATGGTGATGAAAACCTTGTGTCAATAACAATTATGTTTTGATTTATCCGCTGCGTATCGTCATTATTATTGTTAAACCCTAAGGCTCATAAACGATCAAGAAACTATCTTCATCACGTTCTTAGTTTCTATCAATAATGAATACAAAAATTAAACCCATTCAAGGGAACATATGGTGAGCAATTTGTTTCAGATAATACATCAAACTCGAAGCATCATTAAATAAAAACACGGTGTTTAAAAAAAACTTAGCCATTTGTTCACGGTATGAAAGCGCTACGAATAGGATCCTTCACATCCAATGATAGACCAAAAGCCAGCGGTATAAAAACACATACCCAAATACCACAACACCAAATATCCTACCGCTTGGTACTTGTTCAATGATAGAAAATGTAATGCAATAACTTGCCAGATCAATGCCTTTCTTCTCAAATACTTGCGCTTGTTCTAGGACCTCAGGTAGTTGTAGATGTGGACAAAAGTTACACTGTTAAAAAAATCTAATGTTTTAAAACATGATGAATAAAACAAATAGACATGAAATAGATATGAATAAATAGTCAAACCTGTAAACACTCCCTCAGGTTGATATAAAACTCTCGCCATTCCTCTTCAAAAGTTTCACCGCTATCATAAAAGGTAACAATTCTTGTGTCTATCTCCAAACGCGCAAGACACCAATGAGCATCAGTTTCATTAATAGGCATGAAAACCTACATCGTTTGGGTCACAAACATAACATTAATATATGACAAAAGCTAAATGGGTTAATTATATTATGAGACAGACTAGAAGAAAATATATATATATCATCACTTACATGGTTAACATCAGACCATGGAATAGAGTATCTTTCACCATTAGCATACCACAACGGCAACGATTTTTGTAATAGAAGCTGAACAAAGTAGCTATAAACCATCGCCCAATCAGCCGTATCAGGTCTAACATGCCAAAGGCAATTAACCCACAACTCTATCTGTTGTAAATTTTGAAACATGAATGAGTGTGATAAACGTTATAAGAAATCAATTCAATAAGTACAGTTGTATGATGATAAGGTTTTAAAAGGTACCATTTTGAGTGGTCGTTTAAGTCCTTACTTGATCACTTTTGTATCCGTTATTGCTTAATATCGTTCCTTTTCACTTTTTAAGTCTCTTGAAGGCAAAATGCTGGAATGGCACTTATTTGGACGAAAAGGCGCGAATATATGAAGAAAATGGCCAAAGTCGAATCGAGGCACTCAAAGCGAAAATGTATACGGCGTCGGTGTTAATGCGGCGCGTCGGAGGATTTTTGTGACGACGATGAGCTAAATACCCTATTTTCAAGTGGCGGCGTCGGGCTTTAAAAAGTAGGCCGTTGCTACTCGGACGGCCTAGATACAACCTGCACGACGCCGAAGATGAAGAGGACGGCCACGGACATAAGGTGACGCCGTCCGCAGTTAACGTGGCCAAGACGAAACCCTAATGGCGGCGACACGGCGTCCACGAAACATAAGGTGGCCGTCGCATATGTAATCTTATATATAGAATCCGAATTTTTCGGTTTTAGGGAGAGTCTTTTGGGTGAAAACCTAAAACCGAACCTAAGGTGTCTTGTACGTATTTTAGGGTTTTAAACCCTATCTTACATCAATATAAGTATTTACTTCATCAATTCAATTATGTCTTTGATTATTTGTGTGTATGCTTGCATGTTCTCCATGTCCGGCTAATTTATTTGTGTGTTTGCTTAGGAAGTATGAAACTTAATAATTGAATATTGATTGGTTGTTTCTTATCTTAGTTGATCAATGATCTAGTAATGTGATAGGTCATTCGTTGTGTACTTAATGCTTGATTCATCTTTGTGAACCTTAGAATATGATTACCGAGTAGTTGTAGGCTAAATTATCCAAAGAGTGCCTTAGAGTAAGAGTTTATCATCCCTAGTGGGTTTTGTAGACGAGACCCTTTGGTAAGTTCAAAGAGTTGGGGAGAAACGCATACCCTACAACTTTAGACACACAACGAAACTAAGAATAAGGACGTGACAACTCAACCATCAATAGGAGATAATTAAGGAGTAGTACAACCTAAGTAAACACATCTTTAAACTATCATACGAGCACATTAATTAGACATAGACTCCCACAACCTTAGTTTAGATAATTAGATAATAGTAGAGTAATCGGTAGAAATACCAACCCCCCAAATCCAATACCCAGATTCGTACCTTTCCATTTCATAAAACATAAAAATACAAAAAATAATCTTCCTCAACCTTAACCTTAGCGTAGTAACTTCTTACTAGCATTCCTATTCCCCTAGAGAACGATATCAATACCCGTGGCTTACCCTAATTACTACACTACAACGATTAGGTTCACTGCCTAGGGTGTTATAAAACTTGCTCGAAGAAAAGGAAGTTTCCTTGACCCCGAACGACGCGTGTAGCGTTATCATATGAGTACTTGCCTCATCCCTTAGCCAACCTTTCCTAGGCGGGTCTAAGCAAACTAAACTTTCCCAAAACCTTATATCCACACACACATCGTCACACCAAGGAAACTTGCAGTTAAGCGGTCCAATTTGTCCAAGAAATTCATCAAATTCATTTGTAAAATGAACTCTGTTGACAGCGTTGTTGGAGCGGGCAAGATCCTAGTATATGAAACGATTACACTTATAATCAAATGTCAATAACAATATATATTTTAAAACATTGTCAAGAAGTATTTTTCATACCTCAACCCAAGGCTTGACAATTTTAAGTTTTTGACTCATATCTGGATCAGGTAAGCTAAAGCATCGTCTTTTCTTTTCAGCATATGCCTTAGTCCAATAATACAAATTAGCTTCACCCGAACCTTGTTCACTCCTTTTTGTAATGCAAAGCGCGCTCTACTAGCTTTCATATGATCTGAGTTCATGATTGATTCTCCCCTTTTCTTTCGTTGATTTTCAGACTGCAACCTATTTTGCTCTTCCATCATTATCAACTTGTCCTCTTCCATCCTTAACATCTTCTATTGTTGCATCAACTGCTGCTCTTTTAACCGGGCACTTTGTAATTCTTCATGTCGCAACCTTAATTCTTTTTGGATAATAAATTCCTGTCAACGTTTATATAGTTACTATCGTTATAAGATGTTATTGTACGGAAAGGGTTTTACTCATGTCTACTGATTTTGTAAATTACCTTTGCAACATCGTCATCAGAAAAATCATCTAGCCGCGTTGATGCACTAGTATCAATACTTGACTGACTTGACTCAAACAAGTCAAGAAAATCATGATTAAGCTCATCACAAAACTGTGCACTTAGATGCCGAAGATCATTAGTTAACTCCAATTTCTCCTAAGAATGAACAAAAGTATTTATAAAAAGCATATATACGAAAAATAAATGAATCGAAAAGGATGTCAAAGTATATATACGAAAAAAGGATATATTACCCCATTTCTTTCTCGAGCAAGAACCTGAAAAGAATAAAAATATTAAGGACATATATTATTATCGTAGTCGTGTGATTATTGATGGGTCTACGAGGAGAATATAAAGTATAAATAACTCAATAATTGACTAGAGTTTGAACAAACGCTTATTTAACTCTGTAATAAAACCATCCTCAGTATTATGTTGATATCTATTATATCGCCTCACTCCTGCGTATAATAGGTAAATGTTTCCTTTCAATCTTGCCACGCTTATGCGTCTTTGCGCCATCTTCTTCAACCACTCGTCGAAAGATGTGTGGTTTTCAACGTGGAGTTCTAGGTATGTAATCATGGAAAACGCCATAAACTTTATATACCAATCGATCTCCTCTCGCCTATTGTCGGCCTAAGTTCTTTAACAGGATTGGATTCCTTAAAAATGAAATAATAATATTGAAAATTTAATTTAGAATAAAAGATTGCATTAATAAGACAAATTTGATGAAGATTTTTACCTTATCAAAAAGAAACTTATAATCAGATCTTTTGAATGGTGTATTCTTTGATCACGCTACTCCTCTTGGCATAATATCAGGCACTTTATTCCACCATAGAATGCTTCATTCAAATGACTCCAGTATCCATATCTATACAATGTTTACGGATGTTGCAAGTTCAATAAAAAAGCATAACATAAAATATTGATACATAAAATGACTCCAGTGTATATTGATACATAAAATATTAACCTTGAAAGCCCAAACGAATCCCGACAGCGTATATGTTGGAACAAACTTGTGGTCTTTGTTAATACCTTGAAGGAAATCCCACTTGTGTTTATCCGCAACATCCAAAATTTCATCATACAAATGCTCCAAATATGCTCCCCCATGGAAAGGCATCCCAATCATCTAGGTTTTCAACTAATCGCATGAGAGTATCATCAACTTTTGAACCAATAATCGCCCATGAAGATAACCTCCAAAGCTAACAATAGACAAAGACGCATCGCATCTTCGCCGCATATGATACCAAATGCCTCTTCATCCTCAATTAGACCAAGAATATCTAAGTTTGTAATTTTTGAACACGAACGCTTTGGGAAAACCCTTGACATAAAATTGAGGTGTCCGACCTATATTTTCAAACTTACATTTCCAAAATGAAAACCAAAGTGATAAGCGAAAATTCGACGAATCGAAATGTAGGGGACGGTCTTCAATATAATATACAATCGTCATATCATAATGCTTGTCATTCGGATAACATTGTTTTTGTAAAATATAATCTATCATATGTTCTTCGTGGTCAAAATAAGAAAGGTCCAACCATTTACCAAAACAAGTTCTCCAAAACAACTTCCTTCGTTTTTTATCCAACTTAGATTTTATTAAAGAAAAGTAGTTTGGTTTACTTCTGATGATGATTTTCGCCTCATATTCCTACAAATAAAAAAAATACTCAAAAACATATTCTACTTAATTACATATAAGGGAAGTAACAAAGCTGCATTGAATCATATTGTGCAAGACAATAAATCTACTGATTCTGATGCATTGAAACATATTGTGGCATACAATGAATGCATATTGTACAATTTAGTTAAGTGTGGATTGTACAATTTTGTAATAAATACCATATATTACTTCATTCCTCAGTGCACTTATTGCAAATGTACTACAACAGAGCACATCTACAAACCCTATATAAAAAATGATAATATTTTTGGGGAGCCAAAAACAGAGCACATCTCCAAACACCAGATAAATTAAAAACCCCAACTCAATTTAAAACCTTAGCTAAGTTAAATAAACAATTTCGTTGTTACAAAACTACGATTAAACATGATTAATTTCAAATAAAATAGGGAAAAAACAAAGATACGAAAGTAAAAACCAATTTTAATGTAAAAATAGAAATACATACCCGAATACGAAACATTTTTTTGCAGGGTTCAACCTGGATTTCGAGAAGATGGATCTTGGTTTATGGGAGTATTTTGTAGTGTATGTGTTATTCTAATCCTCGAATAAGGTTAAGAAGATCTAGTCATATGAAAAAGCGCTTAATTATTATAAGGAATTCGCTTAAGTAAAAATTTTATAAAAGTAATCTAAAAAGTATTTAAAAATTATGTAAAAAAAAGTATAAAAGTACAAAAGTACAAAGTTAAAAAAAGCGCTCAAAGTAATTCGCTTAAATTGCTCAGCATTGGGAAGGCGCTAAAGGCATAAATTAATAGTTTCCAAAGTTTGACTTTTTTCTCGAAAATGACAAAAGAGAATTTCGCTCGAATCTTAAAAATTCGTTGGATCTAGGTCGATTAAAAACTATAGGTACGAAAAGTAAAATTCAATCATTGGGTTCTGAAAAGTGGATGGACACTTGACGCTCCTCGATTGAAAGAAAAAAGTCGCAAGTCTCAAAGTCTATTTGAAGAATACGCCAACTTTATGCCTAAAAAGTGTTGCCACCTTGAGCGAAAAATGCATTGCCATAATTGCTTTTAAAAAAATATATATATAAAAAAACACCCCTAGATTTGAATGAGTTAATGGGCCTTTTTAAAAATATGTGGCCCACCATTATTGTCAAAGTCTACCAACTAATTCAATCATGTCCGAAACAACGTTACTTACCCTTTCATGCTAATGTAATTTATTCTTACATTGATGAATGGCTCACTCTTTATTACTTTTTTCAAAAGTTAAGCTTGACGTGTCTGTGTCTCATTTGTTAATCAGGCATTCTCCTTATTTTATCATCCAAATCTCACTTATCTTCTTCCTTAATTAATGTGTATTGTTCACTAATTAATTACTAATAGTACTAGCTAGCTAAATTGTGTTTGTTTTTTCTAAAAAGAGTTTTTTTTTTTTCCTTTTATGTTTGCAAGCTCGCAAGCATTATTGTAGCAGAGTGTTTGTTTTTAAGAAGTGAAAAGTGACAAAAATAATTTATTGGTTTTTCAGTTTTTTCGCTTTGATATTTACAACCTTATTTTATCCCTTCTAAACTACTTCAAATATTACTTTCTCTTTAAGCTTCTTACCCGCCACCATTTTCCATCGTCGCCGTCAGCATATCTGCCACCACCATGGCACCATCAGTGCATTTGTGTTATGGGCCAATTCAGAGCCAAATGATCTTTATCCAAAATTTGAATATAAAATAACCTAAGTGTTAGATAACCGTTTAACATAATCAAGTCACTGAATGCAAGGTTGTAAAAATAGTTCGGCGGTATGTCATCGGTCGACCACCTTCAAACGATAAATTGGTCTTGGCAGTGATATATTGGCGGGGACCATAAATTATAAAGGAATTTATTTTTAAAAAATAGCAATATCTTAACAAAATAAGCCAATAACCACAAAAAAGTTTTACACTAAAATATTTGGCTTACACAACCAATTGTTTCAACAAAACTACGGATTAATAATCTTGCTAAAATGAATTCGAAGTAAAGAAATTTGAGCCCAAATTTCGGATATTCAAAGAAGTCCAACACCAACCCAAAACAAATAAAAACCCTTACCCTAATTCACCTAATCATAAAAGCCCCTAATATTTAAAACACTTACCCTAATACACTCTTACTCAAACGCAAACTTTTATCCCAATCTATAAAATTTGCACCCACCAAATGCAAACACAAATCGCAAATTTGTCCCTTTTTAATCTTATAACAATACCTGAACGTCAAATACAGCTCAAACTCCATGGTCTCTTTCTCCTAAAATCGAAACAAACAAACTTAGTTATGGATTCAAGATCTTGATAATAGGTCTAAGCCAGGTACTTGTTTTTCATGTTTAGATCGATTTTGATCATGATCTAAAAATTTGACCGATATGTGAATTTCAGTAGCGGTGGACCACCGGCAACCGCCATGGCTCCGATATATCAGCCGTCATGACGGATATTTACAACACCGATTGAATGAAATAGTCATTCAGTGAGCTATCTTCAAGTTGTTCAACCTGAGTCTAAGAGAAAGATTCACCATTCAGTGAGGCGATACTGAGTGAATGAAGTCCCTGAACCAAAGAAGAAGGTAATGGGTGATAGAACTAAAGCACCTTCTTAGTTCTTGGATCATTTATGACTCGAGGTTATTTAGACCTCATATAATCTAGGAAAATAATAATGAAAGCGAATATTCAAAGCCCCAACTATTATTTGATCAGAATAATACGGTTACAATTAATCTGTAATAGGAATCAAGTGATTCTTGAGGCTAAACTGCATAAATCCTAGGCGTCCATTAGAGGACTTGACGCCTAGACACACACACACACCTTTAGTCGACTATATTATGAAAGAAATTATTTTGAAAACCTGTACCCTATGTCTCTTTATATAATAGATATTTAGGGTTTACAAAAGACTACAAAGGACTAATAAGTAAAATCTTCTTTATCAAGCAAGTCCTTTGTGTTTCATTCTTCATTATTAGAAGAATTTTTCCTTTGTCACTTTAAGTCCTTCTTGTTTCATTCTTCTTGTTTTGTATCATCAAATCAATAAACCCAACAATCTTTTCCTATTTGATGATGACAAAACAAACACGTTCTTGTACGAATTTCCCTAGACGAAGTAGAGAAATTGAGATAATTAAATCTCACCATGAATGAAACAATCTTGTCTTCCCCTAAATCCATGCCATGCCACCACACATAAATAAGCTGAAAATCATATCTCTGTAGTCTTCTTCCCCTTTTTGTAATAATCTAATAGGGGACATGTAAAGATATGCAACTTTGATTGTCACTTCCCCTCAAGTGGTGCATGTAGATGGTTAAACATTTAATCAATAAGCTTCACCTGAAATCAATATGTTTACCATCTCTTGAATCTTCAATTCTGTAGGCTCTATGTAATGATCACTAATGAAGAAAACCAAGTATAACAAATTTGATGAAGAAGTAAAATAACCCAAACTTGTGTCTTATGTCTTGTACTAACCACGTGACTCTGAACGTATACCCAAAACCGATGTATAAGGAGATCGCAATCCCTTGACAAAATCCTCATCTTCAATGAGACACTCAGCACTACAATGTAACTCCCTTAAGTGATAGCAAATCCTTTTGCTAGATTTGTCAATTCTTTGTCATAATCATTGAAGCACAAACAAGTTATCTTCAAAGTGTAACACCCACTTTGAGATATGATAAAAACACGCACCTATGAAACTCAACTACAACATCAAATAAGTGATAATTAACCGTCTTCGTAATCATTTTTTTTTAATAAAAAACCAAATACGAGCCCGTTGAAACCTTTAAGAACATATAAAACCAAAAGCCAAACTCCTTGTGTGTGTAGCAACACTTTTTCTATCTCAAAACTGTCACAAATCTGTCACTATGTTGCATTCTCCTTTCTCCCAAATCTATTAGTGACACTTTTTCTGTTGCTGAACTGTTGCTAAACTGTCTCAAATCAGCAGCACTAATTAACATAAGCAGGATTACCAGCACTCTTTTCTTTTGTCGACTTCTTGATCAGGCACCAATTAATATTATAATCAATCTTCATATTAGTCACAAACCACTTTTAACCTCATACCACAACATGCATGTCGACGTCCAAACTATATTAAACACGACCAATTTTAAAGGTATTAACGTATGACTAACTTGAACCTGGTGATATTGTTAATCGAGCAGTATTAACGATCTATTTTGTTCTCTTAATCATCCCGTACGCAACTATGAGCCACAATCAATCATGCAAACCCTTAATCAAACTTTGACCAATAACAAACTTATACCAGTAATGACCAAACTTAGTAGCAGTAAGTCGTTCAAGTAGCAGCAGTTTCATCATAACGAGCAGTGGATTGCAAGATACTTAGCAATAGTTAGTAATCACAAGCAGCAATTAACAAGTTCCAGCAGCAGATTCAATAAGGATAGTAGTATCTATGAAAACTAGCAGCACGAACATTATTAGCGAGCAGTAGGAAGTTCTATTGCAGCAATAGTAACAAGCAAGCGTAGCAACATAAACATAAGTATAGCAGTAGGTTACCAACCATGTTGAGCAGTATTAATCGAATAGACAACCTTGGTAGTACCAACATTCCAAAAGCAGCACAAAGATACTCTTGGCAGTACTAAGATATTCTTAGCAGTAGTAACAACTAACGAATAGCACAAACTGACCATAACATCTTTTAAGTCTTCATCTGTGTCATCTTATAATCATGCATAAACCTGAAAATGTTTTTTCCAAGCCCAAAATAAGAATATTAATTGTGAATCATGATTTAGGGTTAAGCTAATCGATTTTATTAAAGCTGCTTGAACACCACAAGCTTTCCCTTGACGTTTTCTCTGCCACCAAGAAAAAGACCTATCTGCTGTGCCAATTTAGAGTTTGAAAAGAACCCTAAGTCACTATAAAATCGACTCATGCCTATTGTATAGCATCATAAAATCATCACATAGACCACCAAGCTGCTATCATCAAGTATTCCTACTAGGGTTCATCGTCAATCCTAAGATTGACTCACCAAGACTAGTAAAAAAAATAATCAATCTCCATTCTTAAGCCATTAGCTGTTGTCTTTGATGACAAGATTAGAGCATGAAATCAACTCCCATGATGAATGATAGCAGTAGAAGAAAGAAGTTCTTGAAAATCAAAACCCTTAGAACAAGTATGATCGCATCAAAAGTAAAAATATGAAAACCATTAAAAGAATGATCAACATTTATGTTTTATCACTCCGTCTCGTGTGTTCTCTTATCTCAACCATGAATTAATCATATGTAATCAGTAGCAAACAAGGAATTCTAGGGTTTTGACAAACACCATAGAATAATACGGTCACATATAAAAGATTAGATCAGTGTATGCAAACGTATTACCTTGAAGCTTAGGGTTTCATGTTTGAGCTTATGACCAATTATGATTAAAACGTTTAAGATCAAAAACCCTACAATCGAAAAACATCACTTTGAAAACCCTAAAAATTCGAAACAAAATACCTCCTCTGCAGCAATTTTCGACACTGAATAACTTTCGATTGAGACCTCAGATGGAAAATCCCTCCGGTGAAAAGTTAGCTTGATATATAGAGACCCTCCACAAAACATTACAGCCTGATCCAACGGTTAACGAAAAAGTTATCGGTGTTTGAAAACTGACCAGCAAAAACTTTACGAAAAATTTTCCAGATTCGAAATTTTCTTCTTTTCTCCATTTTTCGACAAATAAAACCTTGTAAATCCAAGATATCACGAGCCCCTTGCTCTGATACCACCTGATAGAAGTAGAGCACCTTCTTAGTTCTTGGATCGTTTATGACTCGAGGTTGTTTAGACCTCATATAATCTAGGAAAATAATAATGAAAGCTGAATATTTAAATAAGAATTACATTATTATTAACAAGGTTTTTATTTAATAACACTCCAAGCCTCAACTATTATTTGATAAGAATAATATGGTTACAACTAATCTATAACATGAATCAAGTGATTCTTGAGGCTAAACTACACAAATCATAGGCGTCCATTAGAGGACTTGACGCCTAGACACACACACCTTTAGTCGACTACATTATGAAAGACATTATTTTGAAAACCTGAACCCTATGTCTCTTTATATAATAGAGATTTAGGGTTTACAAAAGACTACAAAGGACTAATAAGTAAAATCTTCTTTATCAAGCAAGTCTCTTGTGTTTCATTCTTCATTATTTGAAGAATTATTCTTTTGTCACTTTAAGTCCTTCTTGTTTCATTCTTCTCGTTTTGTATCATCAAATCAATAAACCCAACAATGGATTTATTAAGTGATGACAATAAGCTCACTGAACCTCATCAGTCTTCTCAACATATTAAAGATCTGAATACTTAGAAAAATGTCTAAGTGACTGAAGAAAATGCGAGATATGTTTGAAAGGAAAATATCAAGTCCTTATCTATCAAAGGTCAATATATCAAAGAATAGGTATAGAACAGAACAGTTGTCAACACTGTTCTTTAAAAAGTGTGTTTGTCACTTACCTAGAATAGACAATTGTAATAAGGATAAAAGTACAAATGTACTTTATCCATTTATGTTGTGACATGCATTTTTTACCCAACGGTTAATACCCAATCCTTAGCCTATATAAGAAAGTTGTAAGTAAGAGTAAAAGGTTGACAAGTTTGTGCATTTAATGTTGAAATATTCACAAGCACTTTTACCCCTCCAAAACACAACTAGGTCCCTGAGTTAGAACTCAGTTGGTTTAGCATAGTTGTTAGTCAAAGTATAAACTTAGGTTTTACTTTGAGTTCAGTGAGGAGATCATACCATACTTGTCATTCAATCCCAATTGTTATTCTGCAAACACTTGGGTATAATATTTTTGATTTACTTCTAATAAAATTTAAATGTTGAAAAATTGTTGTGTCTTTACTTTAAGTTTTTATCTCTTATAATTAGTATTTCATTACATCACTTAAACATGAAACAAGGTTAGGTTAACTTTGTAGTTAAGCTAATCTTGTAAAAGGGAACAACAATTTTCCTCCGCCAGAATCTGCAGGTGAACGCCGGTTCTGACAACGCCCTACCTCTGTTTTCCGGGTCTGGCTAGAAAATATTTGAAGATTTGGTCGCTTTTTTATGTGTTTCTCGAATCTAGTTACAAGCACTTATCTTTTCATAAAACAAACAATCTTCATGATTTAAAAAAGGGTTTTTCTATTATGTGCCCCAAGGCACATGATAAGAATTGAAAAAGTACATAAAAGATACGTGATCCACGAAAAATACATTTTTATATGTACTTGTGTCCTTTTCATGGATCCCCATGTGATTTATTTTTTTTCATTTCATATCTTAGTAAGCATATATGTAAAAACCCTTTAAAAGGGTTTTTTATTATGTGCCCCAAGGCACATGATAAGAATTGAAAAAGTACATAAAAGTGCTTTCTACCATCTCTTCTGAATAAGAGGTGGAAGAAGAAATAAGAGTTTTTACTTCTGAAAAATCAAACACAACTTTAATTATTAAAAGTGCTTAGAGCATCTCTAATGAGGAGGTTACGGAAAAAAGGGTTGAGAAGGCATTAAAGATAAAGGTTGAGAATGATTTGGTGAATTAATAGGTTGATCAACCTATTGATTAAACTATTGTTAAAGGATTAATGCTTTGAAATAGCTATTTTACTTTTTTCAGTGTATCATTTTAGTAATTGATTTTTTTTTTGTTGTTGTTTTAATTATTATTGTACTTTGAATAGTTTAAAATAGTAATTATGTTTCTTATTTTTAACCCGTGATTAGCATAATTGGTAAAGTTTTTTAACATCTCATAATTTATCATCAAATATAGTTGTGTTTTAACTTTTTAGTTGATTAGTTAAAAAAACGAGGCAAAAATAGAAAATTAGAAAAATCCGTAGATTCTTCCTTTTCCTTTAGCTTGTCGGAAAACCATCTCCAAATGTTAATGTTATTAATTTATGTTACTTTCAACATCTGGACCGGTTATGTTAATTACAGGTTAAAATTTTGGTAAAATGTTTACTATTTTAAACCACGCAAAGTATGTGTAATTTCCAAGATTGTACAAATAAAAGTTTAAGTACCAAAATGGCACAATGGCAAAAGTACAACACTATTTTATACGAGTAATGTGAAGGTGAAGATATGCTGAGATTTAGTTGAATTGCTTATTACTCACTCCGTCCCAAAATTTATTTCCATTTTGACTTTTTCAATCAAACTTTGACCTTAAATATATTTTTTTGTATTATATAATACTTGATGAAAGTTATATCAATAAAAATACATTTAAAACCCAATTTCATTTATATATTTTGTATCAAGTATTATATAATATAAAAATTATATTTAAAGTCAAAGTTTGATTGAAAAAGTCAAATTGACATAAATTTTGAGACAAAGGTAGTACTATCGAAGTGATAAGGAAAATAATATGCTAAATTGTTAAACACGTTTTATCATTGAAGATGCTCTTATTCCCGAATGGAAAATATTAAACATATCATAACTTAGAGTTAAAATACGAATATAATTTTGCTAATATTATTAAACCTAACAAAGTGCAAATATATACATTTAAGTTTTAAGTTTCAATTTGTTTTAAAGAAAAAATATTGCCAAGTATGGAAAATGTTGCTTAGATTGTAGCATATGTCACAATTCTTAAAAAAGCGTGGGACGAAATTCAATGTAATACATAAGTAGTAAGTTTAAGAAGAATATTTCATATTCATGTACGGTATTTTAATTTTGTCAATTTTTAAAAAGAACGAGAATAAAACTTTATATAGAAATGTAAGAGGGTTTCTTTAAAGATTCGGTGTATACTACATAACATCATCTTCGTAAGATTGATGACATGATTTATGTAAGCAATGTGATAAAGGGTCGGACATCAGTGAGCCACGTCGTAAAAAAAAAAGGAAATCACATACATTTAATCTGTTATACTTTGTGTAAAGCTAGATAATTTTTCAACAGCATAAAGGTATACAAGTCTGACTTTAACAGAAGATTCTTAAACTATAACTGTTATCTCTATGATTACAAGCGCCATGCTTAATTATCGTTAGCCTAACTTTATTATCTATAGATAATTCACATCAAAGTCCTTAAATAAAGAGGAATTCAAACTTGGTTTCGTCAAACATTTTGAATATTTATGTTCCCCCATTGACATGAAAGACGATAGTGATGATATTCTTTACCAAGCCAAGGGAAATATGTTATTGGCAAATGGAAAGTGTATCAAGTTAAAAGTTGACACGTGGGGAGACATATGGGTCCCACCAACAAAGTAAATTTGCGTACATTGGTGGTTTGGTATATTTAAACGGTTTTAACGTATGCGCCGCAAGATATTAAGCAGCCAGCGATCATGGGACTACGAAAAAAGACGTCTGGACCCACACATTCTATTTAAAAGTGTATTTTTCATGGGTCCGGACGCCTTTTTTCGTAGTCCCACTGGCCTTTTTATAAGGGCTTAACACGCCCCTTGAAAGACATGTTAAAAACCCTATTTAAAGATGTGTAATTAATTAACCTAGTACTCGAGATACTCTTAATTATGGGATGAGGTGTTCCCATGTAGATGCATACTATCATCATTCATCATCATCAATCTTTGGATATTCCTAGGTTATAAAGTTACCGTATAAATGACACTTGTTAAGTTTCTATTCGACTATTGACTTATGACCCACATTAGCATCTTAATTATGCTCCAAAGATAAGCTACAATTATGTCCACTTTATACAATTACAAAACAATATTATCTATTTGTTTTCACTTTTCACTGTCATTTCATGTTATGACACTGCGAAAATTAAGGATATCGTGACGGCACTTATTGGTTTGACAAGGAAATTGTTGGACTGGACAAGGGATCACAGGAATGAGAATGAAAGTAAGCAATGAAAACGACACCACATTTGTCACTTGTGCTATTTTAAATAGAAAAGTTTTCTATTATTCAATTCGTAAGTTTGTTTCATAAAGAAGATAAAGATGGAAAGATAGGTTAACAGCGCAGTCGAACACTTTCAAAAAATCTGGAAAAAAAATGACCTTATGGTGACTACATGCATGCATATGCATGTTAACAAGTATCATGAGGTTTTTTCCACTCGATGATATGTGAACACATGTTCATGTAAGTGTTTAGCACTTTAGCGCCTCTTCACTTCTTAAGTAGTCAAGTCAGGGTCGTCTCATGGATCTCGAGGCCCCGTGCCATCACCACAAAAATGCTCTTAAACACACATACGCAATGCACATGTATCCGTAGTGCATGAACTAATTAAAATTAACCCTCATATTGTGTATATATATAACAAAAATGTACGAAATTTTGTGGCCATCCACTACACCAAAATCAGAGGTTGGGGAGGAGAAAAAATTTTGGGTCGACAATGTCGTGCCAAATTGCATGTAGGACCCACAAGTTTTCAACAAAAGTAGCAGTCAACCAAATGTTTTAAGACGACGTAAAAAGCAGACGTGTCAACGCTACGCCTTGTAATTAGTTGTTTTTTTATAATTTAAAACTTTTCAATAAACCAAGAACTTAATAAATACATCCCGCCTTTTTTTATCCCGCCAACACTTTGGGACGACGTATGTCGCCCCAAATAAGAATATATATATATATATATATATATATATATATATATATATATATATATATATATATATATATATATATATATATATATATATATATATATATATATTAATATATTAACTTTTAAACCAGCTTTTAATTAAATTATTTAATTTTAAAAATTATTTTATTTAATATAGAATTAAAATTAAATACTTTATATTTATAATTAAATACTTTAATTTAAAATTAAATACATTTATAGAATTAAAAAATATTAACGCCATTATTTTTCCCGCCATTATTTTTTTTCCATAAAGTTTTCCTTATAAATCCCGTCAAAACATAAATAACCCAATTGTCAATTCCCACAAAACACACGTAATAATAAAATGGTGATTACATCGAGAAAAAGAGTGGTCACCGGTTTTATCGCCGATATATCTCTTTACTCGAGTTCTTGATACGTATGGGAACGAAATTTATGATGAATATGGTTCTTATAAGAACATAGACCCGTTGATGAGAGACCGCATTATGGAATGGTTAAGGAAAGAGCTATTCTACGGTGTATTTGAACCGTGAAGCTAATTGTGTTGGAGGAGCAAACCACTGGAAGTCTGAAGCAATGTGGGAGCGGTTAGTCAGCGAAGGAAGGAAAAAGATGAAGTCGAAAAGCCCGCTCGATTACACATTTGATGATGCGGAAATAGGGTAACAAATCTTGAAGCATTGTTTGAGCAGGTTAAGTCAAGAGAGAGGAAAAGATGGTGCATGTTCTAGCATAGAGGAAGTAGCGTGGAAAATAATTGAATGGCCGAGTTGTTTCGTTTGATCTGCTTCGCTTTGTTGTCAAGTTGTTTCGTTTGAGTTGTTTCGTATGTCGTGTGTAGCATATGGTCTATGTCGTGTTGTGTATCATATCGTTTGAGTTGTTTCGCTTTGCTTGCCGAGTTGTTTCGTTTGATCTTTCGTTTTGTTGTCAAGTTGTTTCTTTATTCATGTGTAATTTAGTATTGGAAAAGGGTGTTTGGAAACCATAATCTTGTTAACTTAGAACATGGTCAAATTGAAAGGTACATAGTAATAAGTGATAGGTTAACTTAGAACATGACCAGCTTTACAAATCCAACATGTGCTTTGATTTATAATAATACTTGACGGATACATACTACAAGAACAAAAACAACATCAACAACAACAACAACAACAACTACCAGAACAACAACTACAACAACAACAACAACAACATCAACAAAAACAACAACTACCAGAACAACAACTACATCAACAACAACAACTAAAAGAACAACAACAACAACTACAACTACAACAACAACTACAACTACAACTACAACTACAAGAACAACAACAACTACTACATACGAAGATTCTCCATGTCACCTAACATCTCACGAAGTAATGCATCCGACTGACATGCGTGGTCGCTGAATCCTTGCCATTTCAAGTCTTGCCTCAAAGAACCTTACTTTGTCTCTAGACATGTTTTTGTGATTCCAACAAGTTTATCCTAAGATCTTTTCATGGCATTTCGAGCACTCATGTTGGTGCGGATCCGAACCTTGAGAGAGATTGTTTTAAGTACTCACAAATGCATCCTTCCACATAAAATATCCGCACCCATTATCTTTTCTCGAACATTACATAATAAGAAAATTATAAGAGATTACAACCCAATTATTTCTATATTTACATAAATAAGAAATGTATGATTGTTCACCTTCGATGAGAGGACATGAATAATATTGTCGTCCGGATGAATATTCTTTATGTGATGTTCTTAATTTTATATTTCATGCTCCACAAGAACACATAAAAGGATTAAATGGCTCCATCTCGTGTTTGAAAATTGTGTGAAGATAAGAGGTTGTGAATTCTATATAATGTGTTTGTCATGTTTTTGGTGGAATTCTTAGCCTTGATTTTTTATGAATTCTTAGCGCCATTTTGGTGGAACTCAAACAATTTGGACATATGTAATAATAATAATAATAATAATAATAATAATAATAATAATAATAATAATAATAATAATAATAATAATAATAATAATAATAATAATAATAATAATAATAATAATAATAATAATAATAATAATAATAATAATAATAATAATAGGGTTTGTTTTGCAATTGCTTAGAGGAGTGGAGCCTGGTTAGTTTCTCATTCCCACTAATTTCTTGTAATTTCTTATGATTTTCTAATGAAGTGATGTTTTTTCTAAAATAAAAATAAAAATAAAAAATAAAAATAAAATAATAATAATAATAATAATAATATTAATAATAATAATAATATTAATGTATTGATGTATACCATAGCACCTATACTTGGTCGCTTAACATGATCGATATCATGTAGACCTATATCTTGGTCGCTTAACATGACACGATATCATTGGTCGCTTAACATGATACATTATACCATAAAGACCTATACTTGGTCGTTTAACATGACACGATACCATAGCACCTATACTTGGTCGTTTAACATGATACGATACAATAGCACCTATACTTGGTCGTTTAACATGATCACGATACCATAGCACCTATACATGTTCGCTTAACATGATCATGATACCATAGCACCTATACTTGGTCGCTTAACATGATCGTATGCCATAGTACCTATACTTGGCCGTTTAACATGATACGTATGCCATAGCACCTATACTTGGTCTTTTAACATGATACGTATGCCATAGCACCTATACTTGGTCGTTTAACATGATACGTATACAATAGCACCTATACTTGGTCGTTTAACATGATACGTATACCATAGCACCGATACTTGGTCGTTTTAATTTTTAAGCAATTTAAATATTTTATAACTAATTTAAATTTCTTATAACTAATTTAACTTATTTAAATTTTTTATGACTAATTTAAATTATTTTTAATTTATTTAAACGTTTTATAACTAATTAATTAATTTTTAAATTATTTAAAAAGTTTATAACAAATTTAATGAATTTATTATTAATTAAATAATTTAAGGACATTCTAATATACAAAAAATAAAGGAAAAAAAAACAAAAAAGGACGACATTTTACGCACTTTTTTAACAAAATTTTCACGAAAATCAAATAACCCGCCAAATAATTACGCTAAAAAAAGCAAAAGATGACGACAATGTCAGCACTTTTGTGTCGTCTCTAAAAAATAACAAAAGCACGACAATGTCGTACCTTTTTGTGTCGTCCACTTATATCAATAATTGATGTACGCACCAACAGATCCGTTCTTCAACACTTAACCAAAAAAAACCACTAAAACCATCTAAAAATCCACTGGAATCAAAAAAGAAAACGCTATTTTCTGCAATTCACACCACCACAACACTACTATCACTGTGAACTATCAATTACACACGCACCACTGTGCACAATTTGTATAATTTTTGTTATTTTGTAACATTTAAAGGTATTTTTTTTGTTAAAAATTTGGTTTGTTAATTTAATTTCTTTAATTATGGTTTGATTAAATATGATTTTATGTTGTGTTTGTGTTGGTTAGATGGTCCACCGCAGCAGCAGCTCACCACCGTGAACCACCGCCGCAGCTCCACCACCAACATCCGCACGCAGCAGCCGCAGCTCCACCACCACCACCTTTTGTGTTGGTAAGTGACTTTTTTTTTTAATTTTGTTAATGTATTTTGGTACGACAATGTCGTCGTAAAAAGTATTTATTAATTAATTTGGTACGACAATATGTTTTGGGACGACAATAGTTTGTTTAACTATGGTTTTATGTGTAGTGTTTGGGACATACCAGGACCGTCATGGTGTTTGGGACAGTAGGACCATCGGGTGTTTGGGACAGTTTGGGACACCGGACCACCTCTTTTCTCTTTCTTTTCTTCACTTGTTTCATTTTGTGAAATAGATATATATATATATATATATATATATATATATATATATATATATATATATATATATATATATATATATATATATATATATATATATATATATATATATATATATATATATACTTTATTACATCGCATCGATAATGTATATACTTTTATTACTTTGTCGATAATGAAATGATATGTGATATCGGAAAAAATGTCATGTGATATGTTATTAATTGTTACTTATAAACTTAAAGTGACCGTGTTAAAATGAAAATAATATGTGATATCGGAAAAAATGTCTTGTGATATGTTATTAATTGTTACTTATAAACTTAAAGTGACCGTGTTAAAATGAAAATGATACTTTGGTTAGTAATATTGTGATTGTTAACCTTGTGTTACTGTTTTTAGGATTTTAGTGATTAATTTTGGAAATTCCCCGTCCGAAGTTAATCATCCTATAGAAAACCCGTCCGAAATTAATTTATTAGAAATTAATTTCGGAAAGTCCCCTGTTTGGGACTGTTTTTTGAATGTTTTGTCTCATTTAGGATATGGATGCGTATAATCGCTTTTACTATTTGAGAGAAATTGACAAGATTTCCTTTCACTCCTACGAATATGTCTTTAATGCACATATTTGGGGAGTTGAGGGAAATGTCACGGATTTTTTCAAATAGTAAATCGCTTATACGATTCATATATGAGATGACACATTCAAAGAGTTGAATTAGGATTGCCTTCCATAGTTGCACTAGGTAAATGTAGCGACTCATAATTACACCTTTTCATGTTTGAATATGTATGTATATATATAATTCATTTTTGAATATGTTTTTATACAACGCATCATGACAATTGATAAGAGTTGGACCATCGTATCCAATCAGTAATTCCCAATTTTAAATGGTCTTTTGCATTCATCGCGCATTGTGAGCCATTGGTAAACCCCATCACAAAATGATTCATTGCCCATGTGTTCGTTGTAGGTAACGCTCCAACTAAATTGGATGCGCTCAAAACTCTTGAGTCACACATATCTAAATCGGTTTGACACACTTTATACCCTTTGAAATATCACGGTGAACCACTTCCTCCACCGTAGTACACAACACACCACAACCACCTTCACCGAACACATGGACATAGATGCATTCTTCCAAGATATTTCACCGATAATGTCCCAACTCCACCATCTCAAACAACGGTTTCTCAACCAGATCAAACAACGTGTCCTCAACCAAATTTCAAACCAAATGATCCTAACATTACTAACAAGTACGAAGAGTTACTTGCTAGGTCCACCCAAAAGTTGTACCCAGGTTGTGATATGACTACATTGGGCTTTACGTCGTAGCTTTAGACATCAAGGTCTTACATAAAATAAGCGATGTCGGGTTTAACAAGATTCTATCTCTTTGCAAAGGCATGTCCCCAGTAAAGGATTCAATTTCCCACCGTCATACTATGAAATCAAGAAGACATACAAAGAAATCGGGTTAGGATACGAATCGATCCATGCTTGTATAAATGGTTGTTTTTATTTTGGGATCGAGATGAGAACAAAAGTCTCAATAATTGTCCAATGCAAGCGAGTAGATGGAAAACCAAAAGACAAAGGGAAGAAAGTTGCCAACAAGGTGTTGCGTTACTTTCCGTTAAAACCTAGACTACAACGTATGTTCAACACAAAAGACATCGCAAAGTGGATGACTTGGCATGCTAACGATGTCTAAGGAAAACGGTAAGATGAATCACCCGTGTGATGGTCAAGCATGGAAACATTTTGACATAATGAAACACAGTTTTCGTGACCTAGAAGCGTCCGATTAGGGTTGGTCATTGATGGTTTCAATCCGTTTGGCAACATGAGTCAAGGTTCATGACATGTGGTCGGTGATATTGACAACATACAACACACCCTCGATGTATATGAAAGAGACTTCTTTAATGTTGACGATGTTAATTCCTCGGCCCTAAATCAGTGCAAAGGACATTGATGTTTTCTTGCAGCCTTTGATCAAAGAACTCAAAGAGTTATGGATAGGAGAGTGGACTTTAGACGCTGCTACGGGTACTCATTTCAAAATGAAAGCGACGGTTTTATGGACTATCAATGACTTTCCAGCTCGAAGTAGCATGTGCTCGAAGTAATCAGGACACTCCATCGCTTCCTGTGAAGCATAAAATCGCTTATGTTGGGTATAGAAGATTCTTACGAGTAAGGCATCCACTGAGGAATAAACATAAGGAATTCCATGGTAAACCTGAAAAGAACCATCCTCCTAGAAGCTTTACCCATGAGGAAATCATGATTCAAATTAGTAAAGTCTTTAAACGTGTCTCAGGGAAGCATCCAAATACTTTAAAAAATAACCCTAAACCTAATCGAGAAATCGAATTGAATTGGAGTAAGCATTCTATCTTCTACGAACTAGAGTATTGGCCTGTTCTTCTAAACACAATCTCAATGTCATGCACATCGAAAAGAACGTGCTTGAGAGTGTCTCAATACCTTGTTAATGAACGACAAATCCAAAGACACGCTAAAAGGCAAGGCAAGACTTGAAAACTTTGGGAGTTCGAAAGGAGTTGGCTCGTTGATAAAGGAAACGGAAGTTCGATAAGCCTCATCCAACGTACTCTTTCACACCGTAAAATGTAAAACTTTTGTAAATTCATCAAAGGAGTTAGACTACCTAATGGCTTTGGATCCAACTTCAAGAAAAAGTGACGCCGATGATAACAACATAACGAGCCTAAAATCTCATGATCATATAATGATGCAAATGTTACTTCCTTATGGAGTTTAGCGATACTTACCTAAAGACATTTCAACCCTATTAATCGAGCTCGCTTATTCTTTAAGCAGATTGTGCTCGAAATTTGATCTGACGAGACATGGAGAAAGCTAAAAAGCAAATGATCGAGGTTATGATTAATTTAGAGCAAATATTTCCTCCTGCTTTTTGACATAATGATTCATTTGGTTATATATTTACCCAAGAGGCTATTCTAGGTGGCCACTTTTACTACTGTGGATGTATCCATTTGAAAGATACATGAAAAAACTAAAAATTATGTCCGAAATAAAGCCAAGCACGAAGGTTCTATAGCGAGGGTTATGTTGCGAAGAAGCATTAACTTTCATTAGCGTTATCTTAAGGATGTCGAGACGAGATTTAATCGTCTTGACAGAAATGATGACGGTTTGCCCGAACAACCAAATAAATTCAGTGTTCCACCGTAGGCAAACCGATTGGGTGAGAACGCCCGACTCGGTTGAATCTGAGATGTTATGCGAGCGGTTGTATGGTTTATACTTAACAATGATCCCGAAATAGACGCACATCTGGCGTACAAAGAGTATGTTTCTTCTTTTTTATATTTTGAAGAACCCTTTTTTTCTTAAGTTATTTGTTTCCGATGACTTATTCATTACCCTTGTGCAGTGAATTTCCTAACGATACCGTGGAAACAAGTTTTCCTCCTTGGTTCAATCACAAGGTAAACGATTAGATATATTACCTTGTAGTCCAGAGTTATTGCTCATCTAAATCTGTTGTATCTCTTTCGTAGATTCGTGAAAAGAGCATGGCAAAGACCCAAATTTTAGTCCCGAGTTACTCTATTTGGCATGTGGACCTTCATCTAGTGCAAGTACATACCCGCATGCATAGTGAGCGGTGTGAAGTTCTTGGTGCATCGGTACGATAAACTTCATACCACTCAAAGCGATGGAGTTTCAACACCGGCCTGATGGAGCTATGTATTATGGTCAATCGGAAGAAATTCTAGAGCTCACTTATATGGGCAACCGTAAGGTTATGTTGTTCTGATGTATATGGTTCGACACCCGTGACCCTACTAACCCTACGCCACGCTCTAGACGTTCTTACATTGAACATGGCATACATCATATTTTGACTGAACGAGATGCTTATAGAAATCAACAATACATTCTTGCGACACAAGCAACACAAGTCTTCTACCTTGAAGACCCTGCTAGACGACCACTTCATTGGAAGGTTGTCGAAGATGTTCATCATCGGAAGATCTGGCATGGGGATGTGGTAGATTCTTATCGGGATGTTATACATGGCGTGATTCATCCGATGTTGCATTGTCTGATGGTTTGACCGGTTTTGGTATGCGAATTTGAGTGTAAATGATGAATCGTGAGGCGGACGCCCACCGATGTTGTTCTTGAAGAAGATCCCGATTTTGTTACTAATGAAGATAACGCCGTTGCTTATGTCATTGATGATGATGATGTTGACGTGCACGATGATGATGAAGTGAACCCCACTATTGTTGTTGAAGAAGTTTTATCTAGTGATGATTCGATTATGACAATTAATTGTTTTGAATTGTAATTTGATTATGACAATTATTGTTTTTAAATTGTAATTTGAATGAAATTGTTACTATATGTTTATATGAATGTGTATATTAGTATTAATTGGTCCACGAAATTATGTGTTCATTTACTTGTACTTTTACGAGATAAGCGTGTGTCAAACCTAGATCACACGGCGGGGATCTCAAGTGATCCACCAAGACGGCCCTCATTTACTTTGTCGGGCTATTGCGCAGGTAACAAATTGTGATTTATATTTTATTATTTTATTTTTTATTTTTATATAATTTTTATTGATAAAACTGAATTTTTTTTACATGTATTTTCACAACTCAATAACTTATATTTGTAGGTTCAATGATCATCGGTGAGACAACAAATCGGGCCTTAAGGAAGGCTTTTAGGGAGAATAACGGACAACCGTTGCCTATAAGCTTTGATACCGATGATCAAGGCACCTTCTCGGTTGGCACTTATGCGTAGATTAAATAGTCTTATTGGGGAACAAGTGAGGCCACTTCCCTTGATTGCGATTGGAAGAAATTCGGTTCTTATAAGGCGCATATAATGCCTGCACTCTGAGTTATATTTATCGTTTATTTTATTTCTATTCTTATTGTTATTGACCGCTTAGATATGCTTGTTATATTTAAATTGTGTGTTTGTTTAAATCGTATACTTTTTGCGGACCTATTTCAACTGGCGCCTTGGTTGAATAATGAGAACAGATTCCGTGTTGGAGATAATCTTTATACGGTGGGGAAAGGGTAGGACTTGGGCTATGGTTAGGCGAGAGGATGCTATACCGAAAATACAAACACAGCTCAAGTCTAAATACTTTGATATCCACGAGACGCCCACAGCGGCAATGGCACATCCGCCACCCCAAAGCCTCATTGCATGTAACCCAACAGAATGGGAGATGTTGGTTGATGGTGGTTAGACCGAAGCGGATGGCAAGATCGGCCAAAATGCAAAAATCGATCTAAAACAAGATTTTAACTCACCAAGGTCGACGATCGCTCGCTCAAGGACGCAACCATCATGTAAGACTCGTTATAATTTTCGTGATTTTTAAAGGTTTTTATATTGTTTATATTTACCTCGTTATCAATTTATTTTATATTGTATGTATAGTAGGTCAACAATAACAATCAAAATGAAGACCGATTGAAACTTGGAGGAAGGGTCAATCAAAAAGATGGCACATTTAAGACGAGAGAGAACGAGGCGGCTACGTAAGTAGTTTATCTCTTAACATGCGTCATTATATTAAGTTACTTCTCATTTATTATTTTTTCCTAACTTACTTTTTTTTATTATTATTTTTTTTTGAAATTACATGAATGACATGAGGGCTATCGGGAGCAAGTCGAGCCGGTGTCATCCCGCACATGAGCAAAGACATAGAAATATTGGAGCTTGTGGTTCCGAGTGACAACCGCTGTAACATGGCGGCGAGGCGGGAGGTTACACGTGGTGGCTCAACCTCTCATGTGTTCACGTGGGCATGTTGCTCAAGATTACGCTACTAGGGAGCATATAATGGAGGCGATGAGGAAACCAAGGATGCGCAAGAACGGGCTCGTCAGTGAGGCAAGAACGGCTCGTCAGTCGAGGCGGTCGCCGAGGCTAGGCAAAAGGTCGTCATGACACAAGAATAGTTGCCATGCCCAAGCCAGCATTGGGACATCGGATCTTCCTCAATTTTTCACCCACTACAACTCACAAGGTAACCCATTTTCACCTCCTTTCCCCGGTACCCATTCCTAGCCTTTTCCCTCCCGGCCCTTATGGTTTCCAAGCTTCCAATAATGCATTTGCGGTTGTTATCGCCCACCTTTCCCAACTCTATCACGCCCGGTACTAGTTCGAACTATGCAATGCCGCCACCGACCTTAACCGTACAACTCACAAAATAATCCTCATTTGGGCCAAAATGATCATGTTGATAATAATGATTTGAATAATAATGATGCTAATAGTGGGGATAATAATAAGGCGGGCATGAGTTGGGTGACGAGTCAAAGCAAATGATTCAAGCGGCGAGTTCTTTGATGAGTAGGCGGGAAGTTAGTTTGTGAATTTTAGACTTATTAGTATTATGGAATAGTATTGTATTTGTCGAATGTTATCGTGGATTTATGTTAACTTTATAACTTTTGGACATGTTAGCTTTATAAACATGACTTAGGAAATTTGGCGCCTTGTTAGTTTGAGACATGTTATTTAGGAAATTTGCGCCTTGTATAGTTTAAGAGTAGTTTACTTTGTATCGTATTTGTTGAATGGTATCGTGGAATTGTGGAATGTTATTCGATCCGTTTAGTAATTTGGTATTGTATCATATTGTCGAATTGGTATTGTGGATTGTGATTGATTACAGGTTGTTTGTTGTGGTAGATTTTTCGGAAAAATCCGGAAACCCTGACATTCTTGCATTTTTTTTGCCCACCCAGAAAATTAGGGACGACATTGTCGTCCCTAATATACACACACATGTCGTGCCATTCTGCACCACAAGGCCACGTGTTTTTTATATAGTGCCACGTGTTATTACAATTTGGCACGACATTGTCGTCTTTTTGTAATTAAATTAACGTTTTTAGTTATTTTAAAAGATTAAAAAATGGTACGACAACGTCCGCACCATTTTGCAAAAAGTTTGTCGTGCCAAAGAGGATTTTCGGGTTGACTTGCATTTGGGCCCCACAACTTCGTGGTGCCAAAATATAAAGCAATGTGTCGTGCCAAATTTTGGGTCAACGAAATTTTTTCTTTGGGTCGACATTGTTTGCATTTTTGGCACGAGAAAGTCGTGCCAAAATGCACTTTTTTTTGTAGTGATCATCAATTGATGGCCCTGTGAAATGCCACCGCTTGCAGTCTTGCATTACCCTAAAGACGGCCATGAATCATGTAGAGATATATATGTATATGAGTTGTTGACATCAAACATAAGTATACTGCAATGCTAACTTTCAGCAAATTTGTGTCATATTAAGATTAATTAAACAGAGAGAATATGCGAGTCAAAAATGACTTACGGTTACTTGATTAGTGTTAAGTGTTGACAATACACACATTTGCACTGTAAACACATCTTTATGTAAAACAAATACTTAAGAAATTGGTAAGGTGTGACCTAATTAAAGTAGATCTCCAAAAATATGTACATCGTGGGAGTACCCCAATCTTATGTATCTTTTGATGCTAATCGGACCCTTTCCCAAAGACCCGGCCCAGACAATGAGCTCATGTCCCAGCGACCAAATTAGCCAAGATTTGGGTTCGAAACATGGTCATTCTCCAAAGACCTAACCAGTCAACTAAACGTTTACGGAAAAGAAATTTTTGGTACCACTAGGTTAAGCCCCGGTTGGTGAGCTAAAGTAGAACTAGGTGACATAGCTTGTTTATTAAATCCGCTATGCATGGCTTATCATAATTTGACTAGCTAGTTTTTTTAAGTTTACAACCTATCATAGTAATTACATGTAACTTTAACGATGTATGTTCAAGGATGACTATGAATTGTTGGCGACCCAAATAAAGTTTGACCTGCAGCGGGATATTTGAGATGCCGTAGGCTGAAGAACCATTTGTTATATACATTTTTGGATAAGTTAAAAGAACAATTATCTATAAATATTATTACACCACATAACATAAAAGGTATATAAAGTAATAATGACAAGTGAGAAATGGGTAAGAATCCCACACCTGAAACAACTATAGTGCCAAAAGTCATATCAGAATAACATTTTTCACACAAGAAACAATATGATACAAGAAAAAGAGATACTGCTGTCATGTCTATATTTAATCCCAAATATAAATTACACAATTTATTACATCATCAAGTGGGTATTAGCTTACTATTAAGTTTTTGTAAGTTAGTATATATATATATACATTCATAACACCTTGATGAAGACAAATTAAGCAGAAAATGGGAAGAGGAAAAGTTGAGGTAAAGAGAATTGAGAACCCGACAAGCAGGCAAGTCACCTTCTCTAAGAGACGAGATGGTTTGATTAAGAAAGCTATTGAGCTCTCTATTCTTTGTGATGCTGAGGTTGCTCTCCTTGTCTTCTCTCCTTCGGGAAAACCTTATCACTTCTCTAGCCATGAGTAAGTACTTACTCTTTCTCTCGTACCCTCTAGCTCTAAATATATATCTGCGCATGTATGTATGGATAGATGAATCTAACATGGTTTAGGATATGTATCTGCATAACTAAAAACGTTTTCTTTCCTTTAGTAGCGCCAATTAAAGATAAAAGAGTAATTAAAATGATATCGCATACATGAATTATAATAGTTTTCAATATTAGTGCATACCGTACGTGCTTAGAATACTAGATCAATTAATGTGCGTGTACATATAAATCAAAAAAGTTGATTGACGGTATGTTGCAGCATGGATAGGACCATCAGGAGGTACAAAATCGAAAAGGGTCTGGATAAAGTGAACAACCATGGAGTTAGAACCACTGAGGTATCATAAACTTTGTACATGAACTTTAATAAGATTATATATCATATTCATATATCTTGGCTCAAAATGATTAGAATTTAATCAGCTAGCTTTTATATAAAACGTTGTTTTCTGAGAAAAGAAACTGATGTAGGTGTGGAAGAATGAAATGGACGATATGAAGAAAACAATTGAGACACTGGAAACAAAACACAGGCACGTATTGATTAATTAATAACAAAGTATGCTTATGAAGCTAGCTAGCTTAAATAATTTTCAATATTTTCTTCTTGTTTTAAGGCATTTGTCTGGAGAAGATATTTCGACATTAGGGATGAAGGAACTGAAAAGGCTTGAACGCCAATTGAGGACTGGAGTTGATCGTGTACGCTCTAAAAAGGTATGTCTATTCTAAATAATCGATCTTGCTAATTAAGAGCTATAAATAGTTCTCCTAATCATTTGTATGTAAAGTTCTATCTTCAAATCCTAATAAATTTTAATAAATTGATCTTGAACAGTGGCGCCTTTATCGGAGCACGTAAGTTCATTGAAGAGAAATGTGAGTCTTTTATCAATTTAGTATGTACATACACATGTATAATTGACGCAGTACATGTGCATACATTATGTAACATAGTCATAAGATCTCGATTTAGCTCTTAAGATCTTCCGATTTTACGATCCTGCTAAGCAAAAACGAGTCGACTCTTCATAGGATCTTAAAAGGCATATGTTCTTAAGTGGAGTCCCGATCTTACCAAAGAATCGTAAGATCTCGACCCGATTCAATCCTACTTTCTTTGAATTAACTAACTAATAAATGAATAAATTTTGTTAAAGTTTAACAATAACGCAAGCGTGGATAATTATAAATGTTTTATAAAAGTAAAAGATATAGATTTTAAGATCAAAATACTCAGCGTCATTAATCACTGATTAGATATTTTTGTATTTTAAATCATTACACGTTGCATTTTCATATTATTATAACTTTGAGAACTCTTCTTTCTTCAAAATTTATTATATAATCATTTTTAATACGAATTACTATACATATAAGACATTTGAACATTTAAGTATAATCTTACGATCTCGATCCGATCTTACGATTCCTATCTTGCAAAGGCAAAAACGATCCATATCAGGATCTCGGTCTTAACAGTCTTGGTATGTACATTTTACATGTGGCTTTGTATAGTTAGAATGATTTTTCTTTATACTTTTAAAATTGAATAAAGTGATGTTGGATCGTAAACTTGATTTAGTCCGAGCTCATATAGTGGAAGCTTCTAGAAAGTCGTAGAATGGTATGGAAGCTTCTAGAATGACAAAGAATAATCCTAGAAAATATCCATAGATATGTCTAGAATATTGTTGCTAAATGTTATAGAAATATCTAGAACTAGGATAAGGATGATGATGTATTAGGAATAATCAAGATGATGTAGGAAGTATCAGATCGTAGTAGAATATCCATGGAAATATCTCATCTCTAGAACATTCCATGGAGTAGTATAAATAGGTGTTGTGGTGATGCATTTGTAATGAATCAAATCAAGCAAAGCTTAAGCAATCAATAATATTTCATACCTTTCACAAGTATTCCTCTTCCTAAATTTCACTTACAACCTCTTCATCAAATATAAGCCTAAAAGGCCTTGAGTTTCTAACAAATTGGTATCGAGCTAGAAGATCACGATGTCAAGCATGATGAACTTGTTCCAATATCCTCGTTTACCAAAGACAACTATGGTTGTTGGTGCATTCGAATGAAGGCGTTACTCGGTTCACATGATGTATGGGAGATTGTAGAAAGGTGTTGAGAAAGTAGATGACGAAAGTTCCATGAATGCCGCCCAAGGGTGGAGTTGCAAAAGGCAAGAAAGAAGGATCAGTGCTTTACACTCATCTATCAATGTCTTGATGATGCGATGTTTGAGAAAGTTGCAACGCAACTACTTCCAAGGAAGCGTGGGAGATCCTTCAAATGCTTTCAAAGGAATCGACAAGGTGAAAAGGTACGTCTTCAAACTCTTAGGAGAGTTCGAAAACTCCAAATGGAGGAATCGAAACCATTTCGGATTACTTCACTCGTCTTGACCATTTCAAATGAAATGAAGAGAAATGGTGAAAGCTTGAGCGACACAAGGGTGATAGAAAAGATTCTTCGCTTTTGCCCCAAGCTTTGATTACATTGTCGTGCCATAGAGGAGTCAAAAGACATAGACTCAATGACCATTGATCAACCCATGGGATCTTTACAAGCCCATGAAGAGAGTTGAAGAAAAGAAGGGAAAGAACCCTTGAGCAAGCTTTATACTCAAAGGTCTCTTTCAAAGAAAGAAAAGAACTTTCTACATGGAAAGGAGCAAGGACGAGGACGGTACTTTCGAGGTCGTGGTGGTTTCAAGGCCGAGGGCGAGGAAGAGGAAGAGAAGATGTCAACAAAGAAGATGAAAACCAATGGTCTTCATATCGAAGAGGTCGGGAGAAGCTTTCAATCTCAAAGGAGGTAAGCCCCAAACACAATGTTACAACCGTCAGAATATGGTCATTATGCCAATGAGTGTACTAGCTCAAGACAAGTGGAAGAAAAGCTAATCTTGTGGAGGTAGAAGATTGAGATGAGCTTACCTTGCTAATGGCAAGACATGACGAACAAGAAGAGAGATAGAGCCATGGCATATAGATTCCACTGCAAGTAACCATATGACGGGTGAAGAAGACTTGTTCGTGGAGATGGAAGAAAGTAAGGTAACGCCACCTTTGGAGACGAATCAAAGGCACCGTGAAAGGAAAAGGTAAGATACTTATCCGAGCTAAAGATGGAAGTCACCAATATATTTCGGACGTATACAATGTGCCCACTCTTAAAAGTAATATTTTAAGCGTGGGACAACTTTAGAGAAAAATTACGATATTCATTTCAAGGATCGTAGTGCTACAATAAGGAATCTCGAAGGAAAGCTCTTAGCAAAGTGCCTATGACCAAAAACCGAATGTTCCTTCTAAACATTCAACATGATGAAGCTAAGTGCTTAAAGAGTTGTTTGAAGGATCATTCGTGGCTTTGGCACATGAGATACTGAACACTTAAACTTTGGTGACTTAAAGTTATTATCCTCAAAGGGAATGGTGAAAGGGTTAGATCAAATTGATCATCCCAATCAACTGTGTGAAGGATGCCTTCTTGGGAAGCATGCTAGAGTTCGTTCGAAATAAGCGACATCAAGAGCTAAGGAGCCTTTACATCTAATTCACACGGATTTGTGTGGTCCCATTACTCCACCCTCTTATAGTAAGAATCTCTACTTTATGCTCTTTATTGATGATTTTCAAGAAAACTTGGGTATATTTTCTAAAAGAAAATCCCAAGCTTTTGAAACTTTTAAAACATTTAAAACTATGGTTGAAAAGAGAAAGGTTTAAAAATTAAATCAATGAGATCCGATAGAGGTGGAGAATTTTTATCAAAAGAATTTAACAAATTTTGTGAGGATAATGGGATCCGAGATTTCTAACGTCCTTACTCCCACAACAAAATGGAGTGGTTGAGAAAAGAATAGAACCATTCTCAATATGGTCCGAGCATGTTGAAAAGTAAGAAGATGCCAAAGGAGTTTTGGGCCGAGGCGGTTGATTGTGCAAGATATCTATTGAACCGTGTCCACAAAGAGTTTAGATAACAAGACTCCACAAGAAGCATGGAATGGGATGAAGCCTACCGCCTCTCACCTAAGGGTATTCGGAAGCATAGCATATGTCCACGCCCCACCAAAGGCGATTGAAGCTTGATGATAGAAGTGAGAAGCATGTGTTTGTTGGGTCGACAAGCATTCGAAGGTTATAAGCTCTATAATCCAATCACAAGGAAGGTGGTAGTGAGTAGAGACGCTGGAGTTCGATGAAGAAGAGACATGGGATCGGGCATCAAGGAAAATGAAAGGTATGACTTTCTTCCTATGATGAAGAAGAGGCAGGTGAATCAAGTGAAGAAGTCCAACAACCTCAAAGTCCAACTCAACCCAAGAATCACCTTCAAGTTCAAGTGAAGGAGAACCAAGACAAGAAGTTTGCGGGAGCTTACGAGGTAACCGACGAAATACCCCTTACTTGTTTATACGTTGATTGTGAACCTTTAGTTTTTGAGGAGGCTATGAAAAGCAAGAAATGGAGACAAGCCATGGACGAGGAGATAAAGTCAATAGTGAAGAATGATACGTGGAGTTGACGACCCTTCCGAAGGCCAAAAGGCTATTGAGCCAGGTGGGTATACAAGACCAAGAAAACGCCAAAGGCGAAGTGGAAAAGTACAAGGCAAGACTTGTGGCAAAAGGTTACAAGCGAAGCATGGTATCGACTACGAAGAGGTATTTGCTCTGTTGCTCGCTTAGAAACTATTAGAATGATTATTGCTATTCTTTGCTCAATATAGGTGGAAGATCCACCAAATGGATGTAAAGTCTGATTTGAATGGACTTCTTGAAGAAGAAGTTTATGTGGAGCAACCAGAGGATATGTTGCCAAAGGGCAAGAAGGTAAAGTGCTAAGGTTGAAGAAAGCCTTATATGGTCTAGCAGGCACCACGTGCTTGGAATACTAGAATTGACAAGTATTTCCAAGAACATGGTTTTACTAAATGTCTAAGTGAATATGCACTTTATGTGAAATTTGCAAATGAAAGAATCTCGCTCATTCGCTTGTACGTGGATGATTTGATCTTTACAGAAACTCTCGAGTATGATTGATGAGCTCAAGAAATCAATGACGAAAGAGTTCGAGATGATGCAGACATAGGACTTATGTCTTATTATCTTGGCATTGAGCGGAAGCGACGGATGATGGAATTTTCATAAGTCAGAAGGATATGCCAAGAGATATTAAAGAAGTTTGGCATGGATAAGTGCAATCCGTTGGCACCCCATAGAACATAAGGCAAAGCCTTCTAAGCATGACGGAGGAGAAGCGGTAGACTCAACTCAATTCAAGAGTCTTGTTGGAAGTTTGCGCTATTTGACATGTACAAGACCTGACATACTCTTTGCGGTTGGTCTAATTAGTCGTTTCATGGAAGAGCCTACGACAAAGCATTTGGAGATTGCAAAGAGGATCCTTCGTTATATCAAAGGTACCGTAGACTACGGAATGTTTTATTCAACAAGTGAAGACTTCAAGCGGTTGGATATAGCGACGATGACTGGCTGGAGACAAAGACGATGGAAGAAGTACAACAGATTCATATTCTTCCTAGGTAACAATGCTTTACATGGTCTTCAAAGAAGCAACCTATTGTTACTTTGTCTAGTTGTGAAGCGGAGTACGAATTGCAACATCATATGTATGTCACGCAATTTGCTTAGAAGTATGCTAAAGGAGCTACACATGGAACAAGAAGATGCGATCGAGATCTATGTGGATAACAAGTCGCCATTGACTTAGCTAAAAATCCAAAGATACCATGATCGAGTAAGCATATCAACACTGTTATCACTTTATTCGAGAGTGCATTGCAAGGAAAGATGTCCAAGTGATACATACGAGGTCCGAAACCAAGTTGCGATATCCTCACCAAGCCGATCAACGAGAAAGATTTTTCTAGACAACGAATGATGCTTGAGTCGGTAAATCAAGTTTAAAGGGGGTGTTGGATCGTAAACTTGATTTAGTCCGAGCTCATATAGTGGAAGCTTCTAGAAAGTCGAGAATGGTATGGAAGCTTCTAGAATGACAAAGAATAATCCTAGAAAATATCCATAGATATGTCTAGAATATTGTTGCTAAATGTTATAGAAATATCTAGAACTAGGATAAGGATGATGATGTATTAGGAATAATCAAGATGATGTAGGAAGATTCAGATCAGAAGTAGAATATCCACGGAAATATCTCATCTCTAGAACATTCCATGGAGTAGTATAAATAGGTGTTGTGGTGATGCATTTGTAATGAATCAAATCAAGCAAAGCTTAAGCAATCAATAATATTTCATACCTTTCACAAGTATTCCTCTCTTCCTAAATTTCACTTACAACCTCTTCATCAAATATAAGCCTAAAAGGCCTTCGAGTTTCTAACAAGTGACACTCTTTGTTTCGTGCTTGCAGCATAAATCTCTGCAAGAAGTAAATAACAATCTTCACAAAAAAGTGAGCATTTTCTAAGAAATTTTGTGCGTGCTAACTTGCCAATGTTTTTATTTATTCGTATGAACTTTCATTGAAATATTTAATTGTTCGTGATATAATTTGAGATCAAGCTGCATGAGCTGCTGAGCGAGGCCGAAGACAGCTCAGGGTTGGATTCATCATCTGATCATGTTATTCAAAGGTAAATTAATTAACTTAAAAACAAGGTTATTATTTGCTACATGATATTCTAGGATGATGACTTTAAGCTTGGATCCTGACTAATGAAAATGGAGTAGAATTGAATATGTTTTATATATCAGTTGTTCATTTGTTGGAAAATTGCAGGTTTATTCCAGATGGACAGCCTCATTCACCTATCGACATGAACGAGCTTGCTTTTCCCAGCGGTTGATATTATATAATGCATTTTGGTAATTTATCGTTATCACATGTTTGATAATATTACCATCATATCCTTTTCTTTTTTATCGCAAGTAGTAAATTATATGTGAAAAAGAAATATAAGGTTTGGTTGCTGTAAATTACTAGTATTATATATAGTGGTTCAATTCTTAAGTCTGATATGTAATCAAAATGGTTATGCTTAGAAAGGTATTGCGATGTATAGCGAGTATTTTTTGGTTGTAAAAGAATTTGTAATGTTTGTTTTTGGGAAGGGTTGTTCACCATCCTTATGTCAATTATATAGACAATTGATATATGAAGCAACTTGTACGAGTTTTTCTGCTAATATGGCATAAACAATATAGTAGCTACAAAGTGCTGTCATCAACGGGTAATGGATTATGCATACATAACCATCCCATACAACTAACTCCGTTAACCACAGGCCCAAAAATATCCAGACTAATGAAACTCCACGAGAAGAAGATTAATAAAGAGACTAGAGCTAGAAAGCCAAAAAATCAGATAAAACTTCTCGGATATGTGCCAAAGTACGTACAAGTCCAACTGACGCCCATCCAAACGACACAACTCGACATTGAATGGGCAGATGAAAGAAAAGTGCCTTGTAAAGTATTGATTTTAACGAGTCAATAACCACCATATACACAAACATGTTTTGTCTCATAAAGAACTATCAAATAAGACAGTATTGCATGGCCGGATACAGGATGAGACAAGTTCCAAACAAGACAAGTAAGAATACATTATACGATTGAGACCATGAACATAGTAATACGAAACCACTATGTATATATTATTCTTTTAAATATTTCGTCACACTGCGAACGAATGGAAATAGATTACATATTATCAATGGCGGAGCTAATTTTCATAGGTGGAACAAAGTTTAAATCATAAATTTGAGAGGGCCAAATTATAGTTTTTTCCTAAAATATAAGATTCATAACACACAGTGCATTAATATAAGGGTGTAAATTATAAAATCAAAAATTCCTAGGAGGGCCACAGCCCTCCATAGTCCTCATGTGGCTCCGCTAATTAGAGGTGGCCAATACCCGGGTTTTGCAAAAACCGGTTTTGATTCCTGGTCAAAGTCAACGAATTGGTTCCAGTTAAAACCGGTTCGATTTTTTTCGGATTCGGGGTCCAAAAAACCAGGACCGGTATAACCGGTTCCGGTTTGGTTCCAAAAACAGTTCCAGCTAAAAACTGGTCAAACCGGTTCTTAAAAACCGGTCGGCCAAAACCTTAACAGTAGGTATGCAAAAATGTCGATTTTTTTTTTCGTTCGCATTTTCTACACAATAAACTTAATAAACTTCGAGTTTTATTCAATAAACTCATAAACGTCACACATAAAGTACTTGAATCACAAATTTAATACATTTTAACTATTTATTCGTCATCGGTTTCATCTTCATCTTCAACTTCGGTGGTGTCCCTAGCAGCGCTTTTAGCTTCATCGAAAGCGACTTCTTCTTCGGAAAGATTGATTACATAACCCTTTTCCACTTCGAGCTCTTGTAATTGTTTTCATATTCCATCGGTTCTTCAAGTATTGAAACGTGTTGTGTACGTTCATTCCATCTGAATAATCCTTCAAGCAAATACACATCTCCAAAGATAAATGTGTGAGTCTTGTTCTTCTTACCAATAATATCCTTCAACTAGTAGAAAAAGCGGATTCCGAAGCAACCGTAAAAGCTTGTACGCTTAGTAAATCCCGGGTCATTGCGGCTAGAACGGGAAATTGAGATTGCCTTTGTTTCCACCAATTCAAAATATCAAAATTCTTGAACTCTTCGGGTGTAATAGTGTTTAACCAATCGGTTCCCGTATATCTCCCATATTCGTTGCTCGATAAATTCTCACTCCTAGCCCGTCTACCGCTTTCTTGTCTTAAATTTGAAAATAGGTCCAAATCCGGATCCACATTTGAAGCCGAAGTCCAAATCGTTGAAGCCGAACTCGTTCCCACATTTGTTATACCATATTTTTCATAATAAAAGTCAAATAAACGTTTCAAATTATATTTAAACATGTCTTGTGCTTTTATTACATAAAAAGGGTCTATTTGAAGCAAATCCAAATCGTTAGCAATCTTATCGATAAGATATTCCACCGCGCTAATGTTCAAACATGGGTTAATTGTGGCGACACAAGTAATTACCAGTGGAATTTCTTCGAAATATTTTCTAAGTTTTTCTTTCATCGGTCCAACCGTAGTCGCAAAAAGTGGACCATCATAATCGTATGATCCTAATTTTCTATACATCATAAAAAGTTGGTTGAGGACCAAATGACTCGTGGGATAATGAACACCCGATAACATAGTTGTTGCGGTTTTAAAAACTTTGAGTAATTCGGTTATTTTTTTTAATAATATCCCAATTTTCAACCGAAAATGGTACCATATCCCGACGCCTAGATCTAGAGCAAAGTTCATCATGAAAATGTTGTAACGTTAACTTTTGGCGTAGACCACAAACAAACATGTTATAAGTCGAATTCCATCTTGTAGGAACGTCCCAATTTGGGGATAAGAAAAAGGGAATTCGATTTAGACAATTATTTATATAATCCACATATGTTTTGCTTCCCGAATGAAAAAATATCTTGTAACATTTTTCTAAAAACTTCTCTTAAATTATACATTCATTCGGTTGCTAGTCAGCTTTGCACAACCAAGATAATTATGTGTGCAATACATCGACCATGATAAAAAATGCCATCAAGAGGTGGTCGGTATTTTAGTATTAGGTTTTAAGCGCATTTGTATTATTAGCGTCGTTATCAAATGATAATGAAAAAACTTTTTTTCTATTTTAAACGCGTTTCATAATATATCGCAACATTATACTTAAAATTTCACCCGTGTGCGGATATTCAAAGTTTTCTAAACCAATAGTACGTTTATCATTTTCCAAGTATCGGGATCAACCCAATGTGCGGTAACACAAATGTACGAACCGGGCAAACCATGACTCACCGACCAAACATCGTGTGGAAAACTAAGAAGGGGGGTTGAATAGTTTTACCGATTAAAACTTCGTTTTAAACTATTTAGATCAATTTATGTCAATCTATTTAATGTGTGTGTTGGATGATGATAGATAAGGTATATAAATAAGTAAAGAAAAGATAAAGAGTAAGAAACACAAAACCACGACACGAGTATTTATAGTGGTTCGGCTACAAGGACACCTTCCTTGCCCTACTCCACTCCTCGAGTTCCCCACTCAAGAGTTCGTAAGCACTACACAACACAAGCTCCTTAATGTGGCGGAGAAGCCTTCACAACGTCGCCTACTCTTTATCCGGTACAAGGCTAGACACCGGGTTCTTCCACGAGGTAGAACCAAACCTATCACAACGTCGCCTACACTTTATCCGGTATAAGGCTAGATACCGAGTTCCATTACAAAGGAGGAACTACTACCCAACACTACACCAATACACAACAACCCCAAAGGAGACACACTCCTTATTACAACAACATAAAGGATATCAATATCCTTTAACCCAACCTATCTATCTTGTACATCGATGCACCATATCGAATGTACTCCCTTGACACCTTTCACTAATGCTCTTGAAACGATCCTTCGGCACATTTCACTAATGCCTTCAACACGGACCTTTGGCACCTTTCACTAATGCCTTCGACACGGACTCTTGGCACCTTTCACTAATGCCTTCGACATGGACTTTTGGCACCTTTCACTAATTCCTTCATCACAAACTTCTAAAAAGGGAGGAAAGAACTATCAACAAGATCACTTCAGTAGTCTTGATGATGACGAAGCTTGGTAACTCATGGACTTGAGCTTGCTCGACTTCAAGAGGTGGTGATCTCGCCTTTAAGAGGAACCTAAAGAATCACACAAACACAAAACTACATAGAAAGATCCTTTGGATTTGAGGTTAGAGAGTTTACAATACTAAGAGAGTATGTGTAAAAGGGGTGAGTTGCAAGAGAAATGGCTCACTATTTATAGGCAATTTTCTCTACTGTTCACCGGTTCCCACGGATCCCTCCCCAGAAGGATCCGGCTAGTGCAATCCAAGGGATCCGCCAGTCTGGGTCAGCTTTTGTCCGGATTTTGGGTTGCAAACCAGGTTATGGGTTATACAAGATGCAATTCTAGACATTGGATCATGGGTCATGGACCATGGATAATATCCAACATGACTTCATGCATGATATCATGCAATGGGTCATGGGTTATGGATCAAGCTCCATGGGTATGGGTCATGGAATTTGTGTTTTACCCAACTACCTTCAATGTATCTAGTCAATGGGTCAAGTACTTAGATTTTTACCTATTACATTACCCATTACAATATAAGTATGCACATTTCCATATTATGTAAACACTAGTTGTTATACATATGTATTTCTATAAAATGTAAATACTATTACTTGTTTAGTGTTTTATATGAAAATGTAAGTGTGTTTGTAAACTATTGGCTCAAACCATTTACGTATTTTATTTGTTTCGTTAAAATGATTTTACGTTTGTTATCGACAAAACAATAGAAAATAGTAAAATATAAATAAACGTTTTTACGGCTTATTTGTATTAACAATCTCCCTTTTTTTGTTGATGACAAAATATAAGATTATTTTAAGGAAAAACTAAAATTCGTAAAAGTTTGAATTGGAGTTTTTTACTCTCTTCTCCCTTTTTTTGTCGAAACAAAAAGAGCGTTAAAAAGAAACTAACACATTGTTTTGAGAAAACGTGTAAAAGTAATAATATGAAAAATAGAGAGTAAGAGAGAGAAGAATTCGTCTTAGCTCCCCATGATGGGTGCTTCCTTTGTTGAGGCGTCAAGTAATTAGGAAGACTAAGCGAGTGTTTTGCAATTATGTTTGCAAATGATTTCGTCTTTTAACGAACATGCTCCCCATTGACGAGTGATTCCCTTTGTGAGGGCGTCAAGTAATAACGAAATCCTAAGTGAAAGTATTGCAAGTGGTTTTGCAATTGTTTTGCTTTGACTAAAAGCTCCCCCTTGTTGAGGGTGTCAAAGTCTTCATGTGTATTTTAAAAATCTACAAAACAAAGGTTAGAAAACAAGTATATGATGCATAATTTCCTGCAAATGAGACTCAAATTAGTAATAAAAAGTGCTACTGTTGCACGGATTCCACGGTTCCTCCATGGGAGGGATCCGTCTAGGCAAAAGTCAGGGATCCATAACCTGCATTCTCATGACAGCAATGTAGATGTAAAATGTGATGTCAACATCAACAAGAGTTATGTATTAAGGTACCAAACATATTTTCAAGACCACATGGCATACAACATGTAATTTCATTCAATAAAACATGAGAAATGATATACATATCTCTAAAACTAAGAGAATGACAAAAGCATGTAGTATATTTTCTAAAAGATTTCTAAGTTGTGCCTAAAACTAATAAAAAGCAGCAATGTGCTTGTAATCTTAGATTCTAAGGACGAGTAGATTTGTTGATTTGGTCAAATCGTTCAAGGAGATGATTAAACATGAAATGCAACTCATTTCGTACTTCTTGAACTAATCCTTGGTTGAGTTGACAATTAGAGCAATGAGTAGGAAATGAAAGAGGTGGAATGTTTTGAGGAGGTTCCGTAAAGGATGGTGGGATTTGTGGAGGTGAGTTTCGTGTCGAAGGATGTGGTTCAACTAAGAATGAGGGTGATGATGTATGAGTTGGTGGTGGAGATGGGAAGTCCTCTATATGGTTTTGGTGATTCCTTGTTCCTAAAGATGGACTATTTGATGGTGAAGGTGGTTCCCTATTTAATGAGAAGGTTGGTGAATGAGAAGTCTTAGGTGGTGAGTCTTCTAAAGAGTAGAGATTTGGATAAGAAAGAGGCGCTGTAAAGGTGTGTAGTCTTAGTTCTAGAAATGAAGGCTTAGGTGTTTTACTTGAGCTAGGTGTGTTTGGTTTTGATGAAGGCCTTTCCAACTAAAAAGGTCGAATACTAATCCTAGCGGTTTTTCTAGCTTTAGTTGGTTGCGTTTGTTGAGGAGGGATTCTAGTATTTGGGCTCTTGATGGGTGATGACTCGGTTAATGATATCTCATGAACCATATGAGCATTCTTCTTGGAGGAACCTTTGGTTGTAGAAGTTATGCTAGATGCTTTAGTCATAGTGAAAAGAGGATGTAATGGATGCCTTAGCTACTGATTTTAAATGGTGATTTGAGTGATGGTTTGCATAAACACATTTGGTTTATAAAGGATGGAATTAGATTCGTGAATTAAATTCTTGACCACTAAGAATTTTGGCATGCACTAAGGTCAACTATAGTGTTGTTCTATTCTAGGGAATCATTTAAGGCAAGGTAAAGTGTTTAGACTACCAAAGAGACTTTGAATTAGATGAGTAAAGTGATTGTAACTTGTTCTATAGACCCGAATCCCACGGTTCCCTAATTTTGGGGATCCATTTAGTTGTAAGTTGGGGATCCGTCTCTCAGACAGCAATGTGGTGGAGTGATTATGTTCTATTAAGGTCTAGTACCTATAAATCTTGAGTGTATATGTTCCCTAAGATGTCTTAAATGGTATGGGACTTAAATGTCCAACCATAAGGAGTGATGACATCTAATGATGGTTTTTGATAAGAAATTGGACTTTTTATGTTTGTAACTAAGTGTTTAAGCATGACACTAATATTTTGAGGATGAAAAATAAACCCAAATGATCCTAGAGATCAGATGGTAACTTAAGAAAAATTTGAAAAATTCTTAAAAAATCAAAAGAAATGAAAAACTAGTTTTTAGCCTATTTTGAGGTAAAGATGACTGAAATAAATTTGGTAAAATAAAGAGAAATAACAAACTAGGTGTTTTGAGATGTGAGGAACAATGTGTGAGCATTGGAGCGGAAATATGGTGAGTTTTGGTGAAGTGATAAATCAAAAAACACCTTGAATGTGATCCTAAGTTAGCTATGAGTAAGTGTGAGACCTACTAAGCTTGACGAAGACTTAAGTGATCCTAAAGTATCATGTTTATAAAGTATAATAAGGTCCGGAAGATTGGATTGATGTAAAGTTTAGAATTCTTATTCCTGTCCCGGTTCCTCATGAGGATCCGACTAGTTATAGCTCGGGATCCGCTCATCACGACCGAGAGCTTCACAGCATATGTGCAGAATTTGTACCTCTTAGCAAATACCCAACCTAATCATTTCTACATCAAGTAATCAAATATGAAAGCAAGGTATATCACGCATGGTAAGTAAGAGTGACTAAAAGGTAAGCAAGTATGAGCAAGACCGACTTCTTGATTTCAATCAAGTAGTCGTAAAATTCTCATTTGGGTTGCCTAAGTTAGGATGTCATTGTTCACGTCATGCCATCTACCAAAGCTAAGTCCTAAGTTACAGAAATATTGTTTAAGATGTTTTACATACCATTTTTTGAATTTTAAGGTCCACGACCTTACCTTCCCCTTCACTCAATCTTCTACTCCATCGCCTCCAAGCTTCACTCTTCAACCCTTCCCGCCTACTTCTTCTTCTTCATAAAAAAGTTAGCAAAACATTTAAACATCCCCTTTGTTTGTTGAAATTCTTGAGATGGGCTTGGGATGTCTGGCAGTTGCTCAATGTATGCTATGGGGTCAAGTTGAACATTGCCAATAGGGTTGCTTCCTTCTACATCCCTTTCATCTGATGAGTCAGTCGGTGGGTGAGGTCTCTTGCCTTCAACCATAAACCTTGTAGTCTTCTCATCGGACAAGGGCACCATGACCTTGTTGCAAAAGATGTGGTCATCGGTGTTGGGAGATGGATCTAGAGCAAAGACAAAATTGGCTAGGAGAGTTAAGAGCATGGCATAAGGGAGCACCATCTTGTCTATCCTTGATACAATTGCCATCCGTTTAACCATGTAAGAGGCAAGATTGAACTGAGTCCCAGTAACAAGGCAATAGATCATGCAGGCTAGGCAAGCATTGGGATGATCCTTATTTCCCACCAAACAAAGGACATTCTCCCTTAACACTAGTTCCCATTTCTTATACAATGGGAACATCTCTGAAAGCTCCATTTGAAAGGGATCCCTATAGATGACCTTCGAGTTCCTAGTGACCCGAGACGGGGAGGCTCTTTGGATGAAGACGGAATCTTTTACCGTAGTAGGATCCGGGAGAGGTGTAAAATAGACCGGATGCTCATCGACTATGTCGTGGAGGTGGGCTAGTGACCATTCATTTGAAAACAAGCATACCCCTCGGCAAGGGATACAAAGTATCCTAGCAAACTCCTCGAGGGTGAAGGTATATTCGTGTTCATTGATGACAAAAGCTATCAAAATAGTTCCATCTTCATTTCTTATGATCCTCATGCTCTTGTAGAACTCTAGGACAAATACCGGACAAACTTGTTCATTGATGTTTAAAAGGCATTGGAAGTTGATTCCCGCAAAGACTTGGGGAATGTCGGCATTGTTGAGAAATGAGGGTTCGACTACACGCCCTTCATGGAACAACCTCTTTTGCAACAATCTGAAGGCCTTTCGGTCCTCGGGACTTAAACCTTCCTTTCTATGATACATCGATATGTAGTGTGCCGTGTCTTGATAGTCTTGTTGCCTTGAGCTCGGCATGGTTGATCCTAAACACCAAAACCACAATGTGGTGTCATTTATGTGAATAGTATCCTAATTAGGTTCATCACAATTTTGCTCAATACATCTTTATTGAATTCAAAATGAGTTTTTAATTTGTATTAACAATGTTGATTCTTTGATTTAGTTCATCTTAGAAAACAATGTGATACCAAATTATGATAAACCCATTTGAACCAAAGTTCTCAAGATGAAAATTGTACTTATAGGAATTAGAGAATGGAAATAACAATGTAGTGAAGATAATACTTACACAAGTGATTGTTTCCTTTGAAATGAATTGATTGTTGGCTGCTTAAGGCTTCACACATCTTGCCAAACCATGTTGGTTTCTTCATAGTATTACTGGATGGATGTTGATTGTAGAAGTTTGTGTAAGGTTGTACTTGAAGACTAGGTGGAGGTTGAACCATTTGAGGTTGTGGAATTGCTCCAAGTTGTGGAGTATGTTGTTGATTAAATTGTTGTTGATTAAATTGTTGTTGATAAATTTGTTGTTGATGATTAAATTGTTGATGTTGTGGGCTTAGTTGTTGTTGTTGTTGATGATAAGTGTAAGGAAAATAGTTAGAGTATGGTGGTTGTGACATGTTGAAAACTTGTGTTGTTAAATGGATCTTTGTAGTCGAATGAAACGTTGTTAATGAAGTATCCTTAGGCGTAGAAATCACAGAAAAGCCAAGTACCACTTATGCGTAAAAACACCAAAGTTACGCGTAACGACAATAGTTACGTAGTAGGATTAGCTTACTGCGTAAGTAAGGAGAAAACACTAAAGTTAAGCGTAAACAAGAAGTTAGGCGTAGAAGACTTAGGCGTGGGATTAACTTGTCGTAAGACAAAGCTTAGGCGTAAGATGAATCTTATGCGTAAAAATTATCTGCGTAAGCTTATGCCTATCGCGTAAATTTAGGGTTTTGCCCAAATGATCTTTTACGCTATCACACTGCAAAAGATATCCAAAGTCGAAGTGTTTTCGGGCTTATCAAGCAAGAAAATCACCGAGTAAGCCACTAAACCGAAGATCAAACCAAGGACAAGTTACGCGTAAGATTAGGGTTTTCTTCACGTAGAATTTAGCCAAAAATGATTTACGCCAACAGATGTTTCCAAACCAGATTTTTGTGATGAGATAGCTTCAATATCACCAAAATAACACAAAAGTGTGAAACTTGATGATCCAAAGCTTAAAAACAAGTTATGCGTAGAACGAAACCCTCGTAAAAATCTAGCTTAAAACAATGATCCACACATAAAGTTTGAAACTTTTGCCAAAAAGTTATTTTAACACCTTAAAACGTTGAAAGTACAAGAATCATGGATTAAAAAATGTAAAAAATGTGTTTTTAAGCGAACCAAAGTTGGAGACGTTGTTACGCGTAAGACCAAAACTCACTTTGAACAACAAAACCGATTCACCCAACTATTTGGCTCTGATACCACTGTTAGGTCACCATATTAGTAACACAAGCATCAATATGTAGAAATAGAGAAGAGATAGAAATCGGATGAACAATAAACACACACACACACACTCGTATGACTTGACCGGTTATGCGTAGGAAATGTGAGAGTGAATAAATTGAACAACCAACCCTCAAGTGAGGGTTATTACAAGGTATTTATAGGAGAGGGAGCTAGGGCAACACTCCTAGTCCCTTCCTTTCTCTTATGGGCTTGGGCCTAGGCTTATGGGCCTTCTACATAAGCCTAAGCATAATTACTAACATAAAGGCCATATTAAGCTAACTATTACATATGAATCACTAACACTTGAATAAGGTTTAGGAGTGATTCCAACAAAGCTCCTATGAATAGTAACTTAGGGTTTATGTTCGTGAGTGGGAGAGTAAAGTGGAAAGTAAAACTCTACAATGATCATCTAGCACTTATTCTGTCTTCTGATGTGCCGGTTCCCACGGATCCCTTGAATGAGGGATCCGGCTAGTTCAATCTCAGGGATCCGGCAAATAAGCAGTTAACAGTTTAAGTGAACTTTGATAATTTTGATACGGGAGTTTTAATCCTTGACTAATGTAAGTGTTTTTGCTCTATAGCTTAAGGTTTGTTTATGGTTCAAGGTTTTGACGAGTTTTAGTTGTTTTACTAGCCCTTTTTGACGAGGTTCCCTTTTTACGAATGAATCATAATTTGAGAAGTTAAGAATCATGAAAAAATACTATTTTATCATGATATGAGAAGTTTCACATGGACACTATTGACATGGATGTAATGTCAATAACCTTATGTGAAATGATGACCAAGGCTCTCGAATAGCCAAGATATCATTATGAGGTAAAATGACTAGTTTGTAGTTTTTCTATAGAGATCAACAAAGAATGTTATTCTTGATGATGTGTTCAATATAGATAACAACTTTAGTGATATTGGAGCATACGTATTTAGTCTACGATTCTTTACGTCTTATAAGAAATGATATTACTAATTAAGCTAGGAATTATATATTAATAATTTATTTATAAGTAAGTTATAAAAGAACATACCTTTGCTATATATATTCTTTTTATGATTTAAAGAAATCATAGACGCGAAATTCTTCATGATCTTCTAAGATGCTGAAATCCTAGTATGAAGATTTCTCAAAAAAAAATGTTAGAATGATCTATCACTATCCAACATTTAAAATATGATGATTTCTAAAAACATGATTTTTATTTTATTTTATTTTATTATTATTTTTTTTAAAGAAATTCTCTTCTTTGTAGTTTTCAAACATACACAGATCGTATCAAGTTTTCAATGTACAATATACATTAAAAAACTTGGTAACGAAGCTCTGATACCAATTGTGGAAAACTAGAAGGGGGGTTGAATAGTTTTACCGATTAAAACTTCGTTTTAAACTACTACCTCCGTCTCATATTAAATGTTCACTTTTGACTTTTAAAGTTTTTCTTTTTCAACTTTGACCTTAAATTTTTTTGTTTGTGTTATTTAATATTTTATGAAACTTATACCAATAAAAAATATGTTTAAAACACAATCCATTCATATATTTTGCATCAACTATTGTATAACACAAACAGAAATATTTAAGGTCAAAGTTAAAAAAATATGACTTCAAAAAGTCAAAGTAGACATTTAATATGGGACGGAGGGAGTATTTAGATCAACTTATGTTAATCTATTTAATGTGTGTGTTGGATGATGATAGATAAGATATATAAATAAGTAAAGAAAAGATAAAGAGTAAGAAATACAAAACTACGACACGAGTATTATAGTGGTTCGGCTACAAGGACACCATCCTTGCCCTACTCCACTCCCGAATTCCCACTCGAGTTCGTAAGCACTACAACACAAGCTCCTTAATGTGGCGGAGAATCCTTCACAACGTCGCCTACTCTTTATCCGGTACAAGGCTAGACACTGTTTCTTCCACGAGGTGGGGCCAAACCTATCACAACGTTGCCTACATTTTATCCGGTACAAGGCTAGATACCGGTTCCATTACAAAGGAGGAACTACTACCCAACACTACACCAATACACAACAATCCCAAAGGAGACACACCTTATTACAAAGAACATAAAGGATATCAATATCCTTTAACCCAACCTATCTATCTTGTACATCGATGCACCATATCGAATGTACTCCCTTGGCACCTTTCACTAATGCTCTTGACACGATCCTTCGGAACCTTTCACTAATGCCTTCAACACGAACCTTTGGCACCTTTCACTAATACCTTCGACACGGACTCTTGGCACCTTTCACTAATGCCTTCGACACGGACTATTGGCACCTTTCACTAATGCCTTCATCACAAAACTTCTAAAGAGGGAGGAAAGAACTATCAACAAGATCATTTCAATAGTCTTGATGATGATGAAGCTTGGAAACTCATGGACTTGAGCTTGCTCGACTTCAAGAGGTGGTGATCTCGCCTTTTAGAGGAACCTAGAGAATCACACAAACACAAAACTACATAGAAAGATCCTTTGGATCTAAGGTTAGAGAGTTTACAATACTAAGAGAGAGTATGTGTAAAAGGGGTGAGTTGCAAGAGAAAAATGGCTCACTATTTATAGGCAATTTTCTCTCGTTCCTCGTTCCCACGGATCCTCCCGGAGGATCCGGCTAGTGCAATCAAGGATGCGCCATGCAGGTCGCTTTAAGTCTGGATTTTGGGTTGCAAACCGGGTTATGGGTTATGGGTTATGGGTTATACAAGATGCAATGTATCTAGACATTGGATCATGGGTCATGGGTCATGGACCATGGATAATATTCAACATGACTTCATGCATGATATCATGCAATGGGTCATGGGTTATAGATCAAGCTCCATGGGTATGGGTCATGGACTTTGGGTTTTACCCAACTACATTCAATGTATCTAGTCAATGGGTCAAGTACTTAGATTTTTACCCATTACATTACCCATTACAATATAAGTATGCACATTTCCATATTATGTAAATACTAGTTGTTATACATATGTATTTCTATAAAATGTAAACACTATTACTTGTTTAGTGTTTTATATGAAAATTTAAGTGTGTTAGTAAACTATTGGCTCAAACTATTTACGTATTTTATTTGTTTCATTAAAATGATTTTACGTTTGTTATCGACAAAACAATAGAAGATAGTAAAATATAAATAAACGTTTTTACGGCTTATTTGTATTAACACATCGGTTGTTAAGTTTACATTAGTTTTTAAATTATCAAAACCAAGTATTAGTTCATTTTTAACCTTTACCCAAGATTTAATACAATCACGTTTAAGAGTTTGACGACTTACATGATTATATCGTGGTTGAAGGCGTATTTGAACCAACCTCGTTAACCGAGGGTTGTCGAAGTGGTTGAACGGCAAACCCTCTTGAATCACAAAGTGTGCTAAATCTTTACGAAGCGCCCTCTCGTCATATACAAAAATACTCCCATCTCGTCCCATAGTAGTTTATTCCGATTCTAGAACGCCTTTTGTTGCTTTACAATATTCTTTCATGTGCTTCTTCAACGTAGTGTTCCCGTCAGATTTCATCATAGTGTTACAAGCCTTACAACGAGCCTTTGTTGAACCATCTGAGAACTTAACCATGTGGAAATGACGCCAAACTTCTTGGTTTCGGGTTGTTGGTTCAATCCCAACTTCATACGGTCAATTTGTAGAACCTTGACCGGCAGAATTTGTGACAACCGGCAATTAGGGAGCCCTTTTAGGTAACCGCATTACGCTAAGTTAGACCGAGTAGTTGCCTTTAGGAGCTATTCCGGTTAACCATGACTTGTTTTGATATCATTTATTGGTTTTTATGATTTATTTTATTATCGTATGAGTTATAGTATGAGTTATATCCCGTTATGTTAGGCACTACTTGAGTCGGCACAATAAAATCCTATAACAAGAGAAAACGTAACTTTTAAACTGTAACACGAAACGTGAAGCATATGTTAGTGCAAATATTACGATATTTAATCTATACAGTCTCGTTTGTTTTGATTGATGACAAACATGTAACTTGTAATACATAACGTAAAATGTACAAGTTACTTGTAATCACACTTTGTCTCAACATACATTCAACACCTTCCTCATATATTACAACACAGGTTCGTACATGTTTGTTATGTGGCATTATGATCAAACCCATTAACAAATCATTTAGAATGTTTAAAATACGTTTAGAGTCACTAAGTATTTTAATAGGTTAACCATTCTATTTCGAACCTCATTTTACATTTTGCATTCACAAGTATTTCATACAAATACTAGAGTTTACTAACACTTGACAAAATATATTTTATTTTGACAAGCACTCTTTACAAAAGGTAACTAGACATTTTATTAACTAGTTACATAATACATTTTACATGTTTACCTTGATAAACTTTTAATCTAAAATGGAAATACATGTATACATCATGTCATGCATCATCTTTGAAATCCTTGAAAGATCAATTGAATATTTTGGTTAGATTGACACTCAATATATCAAATGTGATCTTAGTAAGATTTGGTAATATCTTGGAAAGATTTGAAGAAAGATTTTTAGATTTTCCGTCGGCACCCACGGCACCAAATTGCATAAAGGACGGAACCCTTTAAAGGGCTCCTTGGTCCGTGGACGCCCCGACCACTTTTGGCTATAAATAGAAGCCCATTGTTTTCCCATTTCTTCACCACTTCAAATCACATCTTCTCACCTTCTTGCATACATTTAGATCAATCATTAACAATGTAGTAACATACATTAAACACCCTAATGATCATGATCATAATGCTTCTAACATTCATCTTTGTTGTAAGCATACTTTGATCAACCAAGGAAATCTTGGAGATCTAGCCATCCCCACTCACCACAAGTTGAAGATCTATCACAAGAAGTTTAGGGAACTTGTGATATTCATCATGAAGGCTTCCTATCAATGGAAGTTCATTTAGAAGTAGTTATTCATATCCATTAGACATTTGTGTCATTGATCATTAGTGTAAACATCATTGCATCATAACAACACTTTCACCAAACTAGATTAGATGGTTTATGTGTTTGTGCCATAAAACACAAGGTTTATTATGTTGGGCCATAAAACATATTGGGAGTGGTTGTACCCTTGTAAAAGAACTCGACATCTAGCTTAGTGTCGGAAATATTGTATAAGCGACGTTAGGTTGGTTCTACCTCGAACTAGAACCCGGTATTTAGCTTTGTACCGGAAAAAGTGTAGCGACGATTGTAAGGTTTTCTCCTCAGAAGGGAGCTTGTTGATTTAGTGAAGTAACTCTCGAGTTGGGTACTGGGAGTGGAGTAGGGCGGAAAGGAGATCCGTGACCGAACCACTATAAATCCTCGTGTTCGGTTTGCACTTTCCTTTCTTTATCTCTTTACTTTTATACTTGCACTATACTATTATTTGTGATGTGGTTTGATGTTCATGATTGTGTGACAACTTGGTTTACCATGCTTTATATTAGTCACAAACAATAATTAGTACTTTCATATTATAACAAGCTTCATAAGCGATTTGATACTAAAGATCTAAAGTTTTTAAATGGTAACGTATTCACCCTCCCTACCTTTCCACAATTGGTACCAGAGCCACGTAGCTCTTATTTTCAAAACAAATGGTTTTTAAAATAGAGTACGATCCATGTATCAAATTACCATTGAAGCGAAAAATAATATGAAAAATGCTTTGCTTGTTATACTTAGAAATTTTGTTGTTAAATGTAACTTTGTATACAAGCTTGAAGGTTTTCTTGAAAAATAAAATAAAAGTTTGTTGAAAGAACTAGTAAGTATTGTATTGTGCTTATAGAAAATTTACGAAGAAATATGATTTTAAAGGAGTGTTTGGGATAACTATAAATCTAGTTGAAAAATCACCTCCGTAAATGTTTAAGATAAGTTACATAAGTAGATATGTTGTTAAATAGGTGTATTATATGTTTACTATGAAATCTAGTAAGTCGCACACGCTTTCTCTATGTCAAATACTAGTTTTGGTGAATCTGCTCGAGAGGACCACGCACCAAATCTTATAAAGGCGGATCCTTTATTTGGTTCGATGGAATCCGTCTGCATGCGGATGCGATTTTGGGCAACTTCAAAAAATCATAACTAATTAACCGTAAGTCCGTACTAGTCGAGCCACCTATCATTTTAAAAGGAATTGAGTCTACTTTCATTTAAAAATACTCTCATGGCTTGAGTCTAATTTTAAATAAGTGAAATAGACCAAATACTACAGTATGTCTAAAATATTGAGTTTCGCTTTAACATAAAAACTTAAATTTTTGAATCAAGCAATTTAAGTTGGTATTCTTAGAACTTTGATACAACTTCCTTTGAAACTAAATAATTTGGTAATATGTTTAAAGGAAACTAATCAAGCTTGGTATACATCGTCATATTTAAACGCAAAATGACGAAAAGTGTCTTTCTTGTTATGCTATGCTAAATGACCACTTGTTTATGTTGTTTGCATATATGTTGCTTTCTTATTTTTCAAATTGTTGTTTACACTTGTTTGTTTGCATAATATAAGTGTCAATCTTGCCATGTTATTTATTCGCTTGTTTGACGATTTCTTGTTTATGCACAATAGGTTATTTGCTAGATTTTGTGCACTAAGTTGGAAAATTGTTTTACCATCGCTTGTAGAATTAGATCACTTCGTTTGCATAGGTTACTAACATCTCGCATAACTTATGAAATGTCATAACTCACTTAGCAATGAGTACTAAGTAAATTAGTCAAGTACTTTGAAAATGAAGGTGTTAAGAGAGTGTTTGGTACAAGGACAAAAACAATGTTGTATGATGTAATTTATTTGTTTTACTTTGTAGGATGATAATATGACTTAAAACAATGTTGTATGCTAACCGGTTTATGCGGTGGATAGCACAAGTGTTATCAATTTTACCCATTTTCACTTTTATGTGAAAATCGTTGTATGGTCAAAGTCTATGCTCCACTATATTTTTATATGTGTTATCGACTTTTCCTAACTAGAAGTAATTAATGTCACATGTTTTAAGCAAAATTTCGTGTTTCGGAAAACTCCCGACACTTAAAAATGGGTCTGAACGTTTCGGTGTCCATGGATCGACGGCACCAAAATGTTGGTACCGTCTGTTATGTATTTTGGTACCGCCATACCAGACAAAGGACCAAAGCGGCACCAATTTAAGGGTTCCTACTGTAAAGAAATGGTGCCGTGAATCCTACAGTAAGTTATTGAATTTTACTAAATCCATGCAATCTAATTTACCAAACTTCGTTTCTAGGATAGTTGTTAATGCATATCTTTCATACCTTACTCAACACATCCTCAATGGATTAACTTAGGATGTTTGACATGATTTTAGATACTTCCATCTCATTAGAAACTACCATCTTTGTATGGATTACATCAAATCCATGAATCCTTAGTTCCATAAATCAACACATTCAAGATGATCATTTCACACCTTCATCAATTACTTTTCCTCAAGCTTAGCATTTCTTAAAGCAAAATCAAAATGACTAAATCCTTAAGCTCAAATAAGCCACTTAAGAAAACCACTAGGATTAGCATTCGATCTTGTTGCTTCATTAACTTGAACTCTTCATCCTCAAACTCATTACCTCTCAACATCTCATCACCCATTCAAGATGTGAACTTTTCAAACTTGAGTACTCAAACTCCACCACCAAAATCACCCACCATCAACCAAAACACCTTCACTACCAAAGTCTCCAAAGCTTGTACCTATCAAACTTTGTACAACACCACCAACATCTCCTCACCCGTTTATGGATGACTTAGATGACTTACCGAGACTAACAAATCTGGACTCATTATTTGCAAAGATATCATACACAAGTCTATCATATGACTATAGATATTGTTTTACCTCACTGGTTAACATGAAAATAATGTGTCATCCTTCAAGACGATAAGTATTTGCATAGAGTCATAACTCACACGTATGTTAAAGACATACTATCAAGTCTTGTTATCCTTGAGTTCAATCTAAGCTCAATAAATTAGGATTGACAACTTAAGTATTTCATCCGAAATATTCAAGTATATGCGACTTACGATTGTAGTCATTAAAAGTCATATCCGAAAAATCAACACCCAATGTTAGGAATTAGAAAATTCCATAGTAAAGAGTCGGTCACCCCAAGTGTTATCTAGCATAAGTTAGCTCGTAGACAAATCGTTAGTTACGTTATTTACTGTTTTATTAGTTAATTATTAGCATAGTTTAGCGTAGTGCAACACCGTGAAGGAAGGACGGGTCTTTACCCATCGTATCCACGATCCACAGCCGACAGAGGTCGTTTAGATTGTAACCTATAAATACCTCTACCTCCAAGGTAGAGGGTTGGAAGTTCTAATCTAATATTCTACACTTTTGTTTATCTCTAGAATTCCTCTCTACTCTCTTCATCTCTCTAACCATGGCATTCATATACTATCATCATCCTAGACCACCGAATCATCAAACAACATAATATTCACGATCCTACAATTGGTATCGAGCCAAGGTTTTGTTGTTTGGGTTGATTTGGGTCTCATTCGAATGGTTTTTATTCGGTTCATGTATACGGTTTTGGTGTGGTTTAATTCGTATGGGGTTTTTTTAAGTGGTTTGATATGTTTTTGACATTGGTGTATACATATTTTCTGGTAAAAGCAGATTTGAATATGTTTTATTTGGAAAAGCAGTTAACTGGTCATACATGAATCTGCTGGTGATAATGGTTCGAAATCTGTTTTTTTAAGTGTTCATTAATGAGGCTTTTATTGGTTCTTTGCTGCGTTGTGGTCAAGTTTCATGTTAGCGAGTTGGTCCTATTTCATACAAGCGAGTTGTTTTAAAATGTAAGCAACTCAGCATTTTTTTGGTTCCAGATTCTTTGCATCCACTATGCGAGTTGTCTCATAATATGTCCAGAAGTGCTTTATTGAAAGCGACTTGACCTGAAAAATGTCTAATATGCGAGTTGCCAAATCTGTCCAGATACATGTATCTGATGCGAGTTGTGTTTACAAAAATAAGAAGCGAGTTGTGTCTCGGCATAATTTTATGCGAGTTGGACTGTTTTTCATATGATGCGAGTTGGAGTCTTGGTTCGGTTTAAATGCAAGTTACTTAACTCGCATTTGGTTTTATTGCACTTTGCTATTGAGCGAGTTGCTATGGATTTAATGTCAAAAGCGAGTTGTCATGCTGCACAAATGCAAGTTGTTGTTGCGAGTAAGGTCAAGATGCGAGTTGGTCATAAAGCTAGTTGATTGCCAGATAATGAATGCGAGTTGACATATTTAATGATATGTAAATGCGAGTTATGAAGACCCATGACTGGTTTAACTAAACCAGGACAGAAAGAAAGATGAAGAGTTTGACCATTCACTACGACCATAATATCAAAGACGTATTTGGACCTCAGCTTGTTAAACCATCACAGATCCAAATTGCCTCAACGAATCACAAACCATCTCAATAATGAAATAACAAATTCAACAACTCAACAGCCTCAACAAATAATAAATCACGAGTTACTTTTCAAGCAAAGCAAGCCAACAACCCAAACGAAGCAAACGATGCAAAACCCAACAGCCACAACATCTCAACAACCCAAACGAAGCTAAACCAATATTAAATCCCACTCAAAGAGTTACTTTTCAAAGAGGATCTCTCATTTATTTGTCTCATGTTTTTTTAAAGATATCATCAAGCCTCAAGGACCACAAACATGAAAAATAAATTAACTTCATCGATCCAAAATATTCTCATATTATCCGAATAAGAAATGATAAGATAACTACTGCTAAGTTATCCCTTCTCACTCTTTTTCGTTCAAGACTCATAATAAATTATAGGAGGTCCGATCTCAGCTTTGCTCATCTCGTGTGTGGTTCTACAAACACATAGATCTCTAAGGATCTTTACACAATCGAGCTTGCGCCTCATTGATCAATCTTGGAGTATCAATCCTTTTAATGTCCGAATAATTGAAGGAAGAACAAAACCAATATTGATTTCATCCCTCCTCCTGTTCGGTTTAAATGATGAAAACATTAGAAGACATGGAAACTTACCCATTACATTGGATTGTGATTCTCGTTGCCATCACACAAACCTATGCCATCCCTGTGGCTATGTCGTATCACTTGCTCAAACCATCCCTGTGGTGAGCCCATTCTTATCACAAGTACTGAAAAGATGATGAGCAGCGTAGATTTGTGTAAATTATTCAAGGATGGGGGCGGGTTTGATTATGTAAGATGTGTGTTGAGATTGATGTTTCACGAAGCTGAGATGAGAGGTGGACAGATTTAGGAGAAGTCTTAGGGTTTGAGGAGATGTGTTGGAAAGAGGCGTGTATCTCTATGATTAGGGTTGCTTGTTATTAGGATATGTGGTTTTTATATCCTGAAAATTAGGGTAAGAGTGATACAAGATCACATGGGCCATGAGGTTATCTGAAATTTATATGGGGCCGAATTTCTTTATATGGGCCGAAGAATTTCAATGGGATTTAGTGTGCTTTAATATCTATTCAAATTGTTCTTTATCATGTCTTATGATATGAATCCGTGAGGTACTAAGGTATAAGGCTCAAATGACATATCAAATTGTTATCAATGTGTGCGTTAATCTCAACCTCAGCCAACCTCGTTGATATTATTGAGCTTAATATGGTTAACTGAGTTGAAAAACTTTTGTTGGTTTGGTCCGGGTTTATACCATTTACATGCGTGAATAGATTTGGATATTTGATCGTGATTTGAATTCAGTATGGTGGGGGTTGGATTGATTTTTTGATACTCTTTATGGGCTGGCTTAATTGGATGAATATTATCATTTGATTAAGATGGAATGGATTGGATTATTGGATAATTTGTCTGGGCTGATGAGATGTGTTGATATGTGGTTTCATGAGATTTGAACTTTATGCGACTTGACAATGAGATTTAAAAATTGAGACTTGACGATGATATTTGTTGAGAATTGATGAGATGATGAGATTTGGTGTGATTCGGCCTGATACTTTGGTTTATGTATTTTCACGGAAAATATTGTGTCACGGCTTGATGTGTTTATTGAAAATGTTGACTACGGGGTTGTTTATGTACGGTATTTCATATTTGGATTTGAAGTGAGGTTTTTCCGGGCGCGTTTACTTATTTCGTCTTCTTTCTTTCTACCCTTCCGCAAAGATGACTTGTTTGGACGTTTATTGAGTGTGATAAAGACTTGGCTATTTAGTTACGTTTGTGATTCTGTCTTGCTTAACCCACAACGTAACTATCACTTCGGTGTCTCACGCAGTTGAGAATTTGTCAAGAGGTTTTTGTACATTGGGTACACCGTTTCTTTTTCACGAGGATGAGTACAAGGTTAAGTAACAAATCTGGGGAATTCTACTTCATGATCAAGTTTGGTATATCGGGTCTATTTCTCCTTGTGGTCTCTACAATAGCCGACAGAATGCGTGATTGATGTGTTTACCAAAGTGTTTATTGGATGGTTGATGATTGTTGATGTCGGATGATGAACCGTTGAAGAACCGCTGCATGTTCCCCTAAAACATATATTCACCGTAACCAAGGTTGTCATAACTCATTCATGCTGACATTGTTTACGGTTTTGTCTTGATTTTGTAAAATCCTTGAAGAACCTATCTCTCGGTTTAAATCATAGACTTGTAAAATCCGTGACAATGAAAACATCACGGTTAAAGTAATGAGCATTTCGGATCTATCTTACGGTTTATTCTTGGTGATAAGGTTTTAAAGGTACCATTTTGAGGGTCGTTTAAGTCCTTATTTGATCACTTTTGTATCCGTTATTGCTTAATATCGTTCCTTTTCACTTTTAGGTCTCGTGAAGGCAAAATCTTTGGAATGGCACTTATTTGGACGAAAAGGCGCGAATATATGAAGAAAATGGCCAAAGTCGAAATCATGACACTCACGATCGTTTGAATGTAGAAGGCGGCGTCGTCGGAGATATTTGCGGCGCCGTCGGAGAAAGTTGCGACGGTCGAACTCAAAACTCATGTTTTCAAGAGGCGGCGTCTAGTGTGAAAGAGTAGGCCGTCGCTACTCGGGCGGCCTAGATGCGATCGAGACGGCGTCGGAAGGCGAGAGGGCGGCGTCACGGACATAAGGTGGCGCGTCGCAAGGTTAACGTGGCCAGCGAAACCCTAATGGCGGCGACACGGCGGCGTCACTAAACATAAGGTGGCCGTCGCAATTGTAATCTTATATATAGAATCCGAATTTTTCGGTCTTTGTGTGGAGAGTCTTTGGGTAAAACCTAAAACCGAACCTAAGGTGTCTTGTACAGTATTTTAGGGTTTTAACCTATCTTACACCAAGATAAGTCTTTGCTTCATTAATTCAATTATGTCTTTGATTATTTGTGTGTATGCTTGCATGTTCTCCATGTCCGGCTAATTTATTTGTGTGTTTGCTTAGGTAGTATGAAACTTAATTATTGAATATTGATTGGTTGTTTCTTATCTTAGTTGATTAATGATCTAGTAATGCGATAGGTCATTCGTTGTGTATAATGCTTGATTCATCTTTGTGAACCCTAGAGTATGATTACAGAGTGATTGTAGTCTAAAACATCCGAAGAGTGCCTTAGGTAGGAGTCTATAATCTCTATGTGGATTTGTAGACAAGACCCTTTGGTAAGTTCAAAGAGTTAGGGAGAAAGCATACCTACAACTTAGAAACACAATGACTAGGAATAAGGCGTGACACTCAACCATCAATAGGAGATAATTAAGGAGTAATACAAACTAAGTAAACACATCTTTAAACTATCATACGAGCACACATTAATTAGACATAGACTCCCACAACCTTAGTTTAGATAATTAGATAATAGTAGAGTAATCGGTGAAATACCAACCCCCAAATCCAATACCGAGATTCGTACCTTTCCATTTTCATAAAATATAAAAGATAAAAATAATCTTCCTCAACCTTAACCTTAGCGTAGTAACTCCTACTAGCATTCCTATTCCCTGAGAGCGATATCAATACCGTGGCTTACCTAATTACTACACTACAACGATTAGGTTCCTTTGCCTGGGGTGTTATAAAACTTGCTCGAAGAAAAGGAAGTTCCTTTGACCCCGAGCGGCGTGTGGCGTTATCAAGTTTTAGGCGCACTGCGGGAATAGAATAGCTAGTTAGTAGTCCACCTCGTTTAGGTTTCTTTGCTGATTCCTATCAAGTAAAATTTTTCTCATTTTAGATTTCTCTTGGTCTATCCCCTTCTTGTAACCTTTGTTAGTAATCCCATCACTTTTCATCATGGAAGGTGATAATCAACAACCACGTCCCCATACAAACCCCTTAAGCAACTTAGAACCCGCGGTTCCACCAAAACTCTTATTGAACCATTTGCGAACCCGAAGAGAGCTCGATAAGCGAAAAAAGCTCTCCATGATTCGAACTTCATGGCACTTCAATCAATTTTGATGAAGTTACATCGATGAAGAATCTCCTCATTCACCACAATCTCCACGAAACCATTATCGTTGTGATCGAGCCAAAATGGCGAGGAAGTCCTTACCACTCGACCAATAGCCCCATAAATCCTCCTAAAGCGAAAACTCTTGGGAACACTCCTATCCTCTGCGTCTGGATTCACCAATGCCATTGTCTATCCTCGGAGCGGATCAATGAGGTATTGCATGCATCGATATTTGGCTAATCCAAAAGGCATGTCAATTCCATGGATCCCGGTGAAAACCAATTCACCACATCAAGCGGTTTCTAAAATTGTTGATGCTATCTATCTTAACCAGACATCTAAGGAGACATCTAGACTCGGTTTTCCCATTTTCTCTTCAAGGGCAAGCCAAGGGTGGCTCGACAAGCTCCTCAAGGTCCATTTCACATGGGAACAACTCACAACTAAGTTCACGAAAGTTCTTTCCTCCTGGAAGAAGCTGCGGCATGTAGGAGCAAAATTACGCACTTTCACCAACCCGATGGAGAATCTATCACCAACTCACGGAGTCGTTACAAAGATCTTATTCAACAAGCCCCACACCACGGTATTAACCTTTGGTTGCTTGTTCAAATCTTTTCGACAATGTCTCCGAAAAGGATCAAAAGGTTGATTTCTCAACTAGCGGAGAATCGCAAATCTCGGCTGCGGAAGAAGGATGGAACCGAATAGAGGAATATATCCAATATCAAGGCGACCATTGGAATGAGCGGGAAAAGCGCGTCAAGCATTTCCACTTTCCCAAGTGAAGAGTTATCCTTAGATTATCGGATTGAGAAAGCGCAAAAGAAACTAGCTTACCTCATAAAATCACGAACCAAAAGGTGACTAACCCATATCTCTTATCGACATATGTGGAGGATCGCATGAGGAAGCGATGAGTCTGACGACACATCCAGAAAGCGTGTTCCTCTCCGGTCATGATATTTATGATGACCCTTCACTCCTCGCATTTTATCAAACCGATGAATGTGATCCTTGGGGCAATCGAAATGGAGAGCGGAAGGTAAGGGCGGACTGAGTACTCCATCCGTGATCCTTTGAAGAAAAACTCGGGCGATTCACCATGGAAGAACGCAATCTTGAAAGGTCTTGAGGAGTTTATCCAAGAGCGACAAGTGAATTAGAAAGTCGGTTCACCAATCTCCACGAAAGAATGAGTGGACTGGCATAACACTTCACGATCCAACTTGCGCAATCACTACTCGATCGGGAACTACTACCAGGACCCCCACATCCCAACCGGGACCCCATCACAAGGGAACCCGAGTTAGGAAATGAGGCGATCCCACACTCTTCCAACTCCTCACGATCCTCCCCACAAACACCGGCACTGACCCGGCCCAACTTTCTCACAGTTCCTTATCCTCTCGTTTAAAAATCAAAAGTGAAGAAGACAATGAAAAATATTGTCTTACTTAAAACAAACATCCGTCAACATACCACTCCTTGATGTATTCTATCATATCCTAAATATAGTAGATACTTCAAGAGGCGATATCTAATCGAAAAAAGCTTGAGGATTGATATTATTAGGGAAGAATGTTCACTATCATCGAAAAGAGCATGCCCAAGAAGAAGGAAGATCAAGGCGGTTTACTATTCCTTGCTCTATAGGGCGCTTTCTATGAAAAACGCATTAGCGAGATCTTGGGGCAAGCATTAACACGATGCCTCACTCCTGTTTCTTAAGCTCGGATATTCGGGCTTAAACCAACTAGGATGAGTATCGATTAGGCGATCGATCAATCAAATATCCCATTGGAGTTTGTGAAACGTTCTTGTAAGGGTGGGGAATTCAAATTTCGGTCGATTTCGTAATTTTAGAGATGGAGGAAGATAATTCCGTCCCAATAATCCTTGGAAGACCCTTCTTGGCTACATTTCGTGCCATTATTGATGTTCATGATGGAAAGCTCACTTTACGAGTAGGATCAGAGGCGTGACCTTCGACATTAAGGATTCTATGAGACATTCTTCTTCTGCGGTCATCCGTATATTTAGTTGAAGAAGTTGATGAATTTGTTGATGACATAGGCGGTGCATTGGCGAGTATCTATTAAGCGAATTCATGAATAATGATAACAACGTAATATCGACAATCATGAAATTGAGATGGTTGGGCGGTGTCCTTTTATCCTCGTCGGGATGAAATTGAACCTATTGAGCTTGAGCGGGAAACCATTAAAACCATCAATCAAAGAGCCTCCTACCTTAGGCGAAAGATCTCCCGAGTCACTTGGAATCGCCTTTCTTGAGGGAGGACCAACTCCTGTCATAATAAGCTCCTCGCTAACCCCTATTCGGAAAGAAAGCTCTTAGAAGTTTTAAAAGAATATAAAGGGGTGATTGCATGGAGTGTTGCCGACATTAAGGAATCGATTCTACATTACGTACTCATAAAATCCTCATGGAAGAAGATTACAAACCAAGCTGTTCAACCGCAAAGGCGGGTTAACCCTAACATCAAAGAGGTAGTAAAAAGGAGGTCATTAAGCACGGATGCGGGTCTCATCTACCCATATCGGATAGCCCATGGGTCATTGAGTCAAGTGGTTCCAAAAAGGGAGGGATGCGGTTGTAAAAATGAGAAGGGTGAGTTGGTGCCACAAAGAGCAGTTCTTGGGTGGCGTGTATGTATTGACTACGAGAAAATTGAATGATGCCACCGGAAAGATCATTTTCCTCTACCGTTTATTGACCAAATGCTTGAAAGATTAGTGAGCACGAATACTCTTGTTTCCTTGATGGCTTTTCGAGTTACTTTCAAATCCCAATTGCTCACGAAGATCGGGAGAAAACTACATTACATGTCCTTACGGAGCGTTCGCGTACAAGCGAATGCCTTTGGGTTATGTAGCACCGCAACTTTTCAACGATGTATGATGGCCATATTCCACGAGTTAATTGAGGATAGCATGGAAGTTTTCATGGATGATTTCTCGGTGTTTGGAAATTCTTTCGACCTTTGTCTTTCCAACCTTAGGAAGATGTTGAAGCGATGCGAGGAAACTAATTTGGTTTTAAATTGGGAAAAATGCCATTTCATGGTAAAAGAAGGAATTGTTTTAGGGCATAGAGTCTCAGGAAATGGAATTGAGGTCGATAGAGCGAAAATCGAAGCAATTTCCAAACTCCCTTATCCTACTACCGTTAAAGCCATTCATGACTTTCTTGGTCATGCGGTTTTATCGAAGGTTTATTAAAGATTTTTGAAAATTGCCGGCCTATGACACGACTTCTTATTAAGGATGCCCTTTTGATTTTTACGAAGAATGCAAGGAAGCATTTAACCGGTGAAGAAAGATCTCACTCAAGCACCTATAATGGTCACCCCGATTGGTCTCGGCCGTTCGAAATCATGTGTGATGCTAGTGATTATCTTTGTCGGTAGCGATGCTCGGTCAAAGGAAGGAAAAGCATTTTCAACCAATCTACTACGCTAGCAAAACCATGAATGTGGCACAAGAGAACTATACAACCAGAGAAAGAACTTTTAGTTTGTTGTATTTGCCTTCGACAAATTCGAGGCAATACCTCGTTCTCTCTAAAGCGTAGTCTTCACGAGATCACTCCGCCTTCGTTATCATTTTCAAAACAAGATGCTAAACCGCTTGATTAGATGGATCCTATTACTTCAAGAATTCGACATTGAAATTCGAGATAAAAGAAATGAAAATCTACGCGATCATCTATCACGCTTGGAGAACCCGATCTTGAGAAGTCGGATCACACGATATTCGTGACTCTTTTCCCGAGGAGCGGCTAATGGTGATTAAAGAGAGTGAGCCATGGTATCTTGATTATGCTAACTACACATCGATGAGTTTTGCCAAATTACATGACGAGACAAGATAAAAAAGTTCTTCACCGAGCTAAAACATTACTTACGGATGAACCCTTCCTTTTCCGTATATGTCGATCAAATCATACGACGTTGCGTGGTGGTAGAGATTGATCGAGTTCTAAAAGAATGTCATGCGGGACCATCGGGGGACATCACGGTGTGAATATCACGGCACGAAAGGTTTTCGATCTTTGGATTCTATTAGCCTCTTGTTTTTCGAGGCGTTAAGAGATTAGTTCAAATGTGTGATGCATGCCAGCGATCGGAAATATTTCACGACGGGATGAGTCACCTCGAACTATATCCAAGTCTGCGAAATATTCGACGTTGGGGAATAGACTTTATGGGACCCTTTCCATCTTAGGAGAAATGAATACATTCTCGTAGCTATCGACTATGTATCCAAATGGGTGAAGCTCAAGCCCTTAGAACTAATGATGCAAGGGTAGTTATTCACTTTCTTAAAAGCTCTTTGCAAGATTTGGGATTCCCAAGCATTAATCGATGATAGAGGACTCACTTTTGCAATGCTCAAATGGAAAAAGTGATGAAGAAGTATGGCGTCCCACATAGATTTTCTCGCATATCATCCTCGGACAAATGGACAAGTAGAAAACACAAGCAGGGCATTAAGCGGATACTTGAAAAAGCGGTCCACCAAAGCAGGAAAGATTGGGCATTCAAACTGGATGAAGCACTTTGGGCATTGAGCGCTTACAAAACACCTATCGGGACAACCCTTTTACTTTGGTATACGGAAGGCTTGCCACCTCCTATCGAACTTGAGCGAGAAAGCATATTGGGCCCTTAAGGCTGTAATATGGATTATTACGAGCGAGGTCAAATCGGTTCTTACAACTTCAAGAATTGGATGAGCTAAAGGTGGAAGCATCTGAATCGTCAATCACTTACAAAGAAAGGGCAAAAGATGGCACGATCAGCGAATAAAGAATCCTAAAGAGTTTTGGAAGGGATAAAGTGCTCTTGTATAATTCGAGACTAAGATTATTTCGGGAAAACTCAAATCTAGGTGGTATGGACCCTTTTCGGTAAAAACCAAATGAGCAATGGGCGGTTGTACTTTTAGACCATGATGGAAGAGAATTCACGAGTTAATGGGCAGCGGGTGAAGCATTATCAATTGGATAATATTGAAATAGTGAGCGATGAGGATATTATTTTAGAAGGAGAGGCGATAGTGAGAAAGCGTGGAGCACGACTATGAGTCTAGCTACAAGACTCTTAAATAAAGAAAAGCGCTTCGTGGGAGGCAACCCATGCTTAATTGTTTGCTTGTTAGTGTCATATATCTTTTATTAATTGTTTATCCTCATGTTTAAATTTGTAAAAATGCTTTATTTTGTTTTAACCTCGTCTTAATTACATATAAAGGTATTTTACATAAGGGATAAGTGTAGGGAGGATTACACGTTTTCAAAAGCGTAAACATGAGAATAACAATTAACTAAAAGATATATATGTTTGTTTGTTTGAGTCAAATGCTTGTATCGAGTCATAATGAATGTTTTGCGAAATTTTCCAGATTCTAAAGATGTAAATTTTCGAATTTTTTCGGAAAATCGAGACCGGTTTTGTCGGGATAACTGACGGCGTCGAGATTGCAACTGACGTCGGGAAGGAGTAAAACATCGATTACTTTTCTCGTTTTACGAGCTACTTATAAATTTTGGAATTTTCGGTCTTAATTTTCTTAGAAATTACGTAAACATTCATTCCACAAGCATTATATCCTAGTTTAAATCGAGTCTTATATATATTATTACCGCCGATTTTACGAAGGTTTCGTTTGTTTTCTTCAAGTGTGCGAGTTTAGTTTGTCAAGAAGAAGTTACATAAGATTGGAAGGAGCTTTTCACGCATAAATTCTTCTTGAAAAGAATTTAACCACCACTTTACGGATCTACCGAGCTAATCGGGGAGTATTAGTTTCTTTCGTTTTAATCACCTTCTTTTATCATAACTTTGATACTTTCGGGAACATTGGGGACAATGTTCGGTTTAAGTGTAGGGAGGAAAATAAAGCGGGAACTTTGAAACTATGCTTATCCTTGACTATTTGCTTTGTCCAATTGTGATTGTGTAATAAACCATGAGAAATGTCGGTTAGGGTAATTTTGGCACCAAATTTAAAATTTTCATGACATATAAGAGTGGGCCATTAGTCTTAACAAAAGCGTCTCATGGATAGGAAGTTATATGACTAGCACAAAACCCTTTACCACCCAAATTCCACCCAAAATGTGAGGATCGCCCTTAGATTAGTAGGAATTAAAGCATTCATCTTTAATGCTTAGAGTGAGAACCGGTAGTATATTAGATTCTAGAACTTGTTTTGTGATGCATTCGAGATCGCAAGTGAGGCTACACTTGTGTAGTTAGGAATAACTAAATGATAAGAGGCATTAGGATAAACCCTTGTTTGATACACGTAATATAATTACTTCTTCCACATCGGTTGAGTAATTCCCCACACTTTGCGTTGTACTCATCTTTAGTACGATACCCTAGTTAACCCCTCGAGCCTATCCTTTTCGCGGTTCTCGTGATGTTTCGGTTTTCGGAATATCAATGAAAACATTGTTTACACCTCACCCCAATATACACCCAAATCGCCTTAGCCTACCCTTATGCACTCACTTTTAGTGCAATTATTTGTTATCACCCTTAACCCTTAGTTCAATTATCTAGTTGCTTGCATAAGTTGCTAAGTCGAGTCATATCCTTTGTATCTGATTTTGGGATGATTGGGATTCATGGGAAAAGTTAAAGTTTATGAAATGACGGGAAGGGCGTTAAATTCAAATTCCCTTTGTTTACGTAATAATGTACCCCAAGTGTTTTGATCTTTTCAATTCGGGTCAAATTAGTGTTAGAGTAATAAAAACTCAAGTGTAGGGATGTCCTGTAAATCCTAGTATTTTGATGTTATCATAGAGGATGGTAGAGTAAAAGTGTATGAAAAAAAAAAAAAAAAAAAAAAAAAAAATCGAAAAAAAAAGAAAAGAAAAAAAAAAAAAATAGAGTGAAAAAAAAAAAAAAAAAAAAAAAAAAAACATCGGGCTACCATCCTACATCTATCTTTTAATTTATGTTTGTTTATTTGGTTATCTAGAGTTTAGAGTGTCGAGTCTTGGCTTAGCAGCGCCATTCTTCATATGCATTTAACATAAAGATTTTGACTTACCACCACTAAATAGCCTATCCCACCAAACCCTTATTTCCCTACAGTAAGCCTAACATTACAACCCTTTAAAGACCTCTTTGATAGTCTTTCCTAGGTGCTTCGTAAGCGATGGAGGTTTGATCTATTCTCAAGCCTATGGTAATCTATGTACTAGGACCGGTTAATGAGTGTTTATCTTCCATTTCCTATATTGTTATATTTCATTTATACACACGAGAGATGTGAGTATCCAAACACCCCATGTGAGGTGCTAGTATGTAATTTCCGTGCTTGTTATGACTTTTGGGGCTTATATGTGTTGTGGACCGTTTTGAATTAATCTTTGAATGACCCCAACTTACAAATCAATTGGCTAAAAGCACATTTGCTTGAGGACAAGCAAATAACAAGTGTAGGGATATTTGATAAGGTTTTAAAGGTACCATTTTGAGGGTCGTTTAAGTCCTTATTTGATCACTTTTGTATCCGTTATTGCTTAATATCGTTCCTTTTCACTTTTAGGTCTCGTGAAGGCAAAATCTTTGGAATGGCACTTATTTGGACGAAAAGGCGCGAATATATGAAGAAAATGGCCAAAGTCGAAATCATGACACTCACGATCGGCGAATGTAGAAAGCGGCGGCGTCGAGAGATATTGCGGCGCCGTCGGAGAAAGTTGCGACGGTCGAACTCAAAACTCATGTTTTCAAGAGGCGGCGTCTAGTGTGAAAGAGTAGGCCGTCGCTACTCGGGCGGCCTAGATGCGATCGAGACGGCGTCGGAAGCGAAGAGGGCGGCGTCACGGACATAAGGTGGCGCCGTCGCAAGGTTAACGTGGCCAAGGCGAAACCACAATGGCGGCGACACGGCGGCGTCACTAAACATAAGGTGGCGTCGTCGCAATTGTAATCTTATATATAGAATCCGAATTTTTCGGTCTTTGTGTGGAGAGTCTTTGGGTAAAACCTAAAACCGAACCTAAGGTGTCTTGTACAGATATTTTAGGGTTTTAACCTATCTTACACCAAGATAAGTCTTTGCTTCATTAATTCAATTATGTCTTTGATTATTTGTGTGTATGCTTGCATGTTCTCCATGTCCGCTAATTTATTTGTGTGTTTGCTTAGGTAGTATGAAACTTAATTATTGAATATTGATTGGTTGTTTCTTATCTTAGTTGATTAATGATCTAGTAATGCGATAGGTCATTCGTTGTGTATAATGCTTGATTCATCTTTGTGAACCCTAGAGTATGATTACAGTGATTGTAGTCTAAAACATCCGAAGAGTGCCTTAGGTAGGAGTCTATAATCTCTATGTGGATTTGTAGACAAGACCCTTTGGTAAGTTCAAAGAGTTAGGGAGAAAGCATACCACAACTTAGAAACACAAGCAACTAGGAATAAGGCGTGACACTCAACCATCAATAGGAGATAATTAAGGAGTAATACAAACTAAGTAAACACATCTTTAAACTATCATACGAGCACACATTAATTAGACATAGACTCCCACAACCTTAGTTTAGATAATTAGATAATAGTAGAGTAATCGGTGAAATACCAACCCCCAAATCCAATACCGAGATTCGTACCTTTCCATTTTCATAAAATATAAAAGATAAAAATAATCTTCCTCAACCTTAACCTTAGCGTAGTAACTCCTACTAGCATTCCTATTCCCCTAGAGCGATATCAATACCGTGGCTTACCTAATTACTACACTACAGCGATTAGGTTCATCTTTGCCTAGGGTGTTATAAAACTTCTCGAAGAAAGGAAGTTCCTTTGACCCCGAGCAGCTTCATGCGTGTGGCGTTATCAGACTCTCCTCCAACGCCTAATGCTTCACTTACTAAGGATAATTGGGAATCAATGTTTGGGATTCATTGTTTTTCAAAGATATGTTTGATGAGTACTTTCAACCTCCGGCGAATGTTGATCATCCGACCACGAAGCTCATGCTCCGGTTTCTATTGACTCAACCTGGTTCACCATCTAAGAAGTACTTCTCGAATTCTCAAGAAACCCTATCTTGATTACCTCACAAGGCGTTCATAATGACTATCATGATAATAGTAGTTGCACTACAGAATAATGATCCGCTCTTTGGTATTCCTTTGCCAAATCTTCACGGATTATTGTTCCTCTCATTGTCACGCTATAAATCAACCACATGAACATTAAGGAAAATGACTACCTCATCCGCTAGAAGACATTTTGGTAAATCTTCCGGATCGACTTCTACATGTATACCTTGAGGAAGAATGCATTGATGTTGAGGAATCATTTGCTCCGGTTCATTCGGTGGGTCAATGTTCATCCGATTGTATGTTTATTCACGTGTTGGACATTTGACACAAGTTGATTACTTCAAGTTACTCTTTTATCACTTATTTGAGGTTGAAGTTGACATTCACAAAGGTGTGTTCTTATTTGATAACTTGCTCGGGCTTAAGAATTTGAGTTGAAGTCTTGGGTTATCTAGTTACCGATGAGTCGAGGTGGATGGTTGAAGACACAGTTAACTATCACTATTAGGAGTTACTTTGTTTTACTCGAGGTCACACGCATATGACGGTGTGGATAATCGCAAGAGGTGTTAATGTCTCATACTTTGCTTGAGTAGTAGTACTTAGAAATTTGCTTGAAGCATAAATTCTCGACACCGTTCTTCCATTATTAAGTGCAAGCTTAAGATACAAATGTGGAATTTGACTTGATTTCAAGTTTGGTATATCGGGTATTCTTCATCGTTGGTCACTTCAAATTGTCTACATATGGGTTGATAAAGATAGTCGAGAGAGTTTCCATTGCAGTTGATTCTCACGAGATTCATTTGGGCTATTTGAGTTCTTCTCACAAGATTTCGAGTTTTGGGTACATTATGTTTCTTTGAACTGAGGTATCAAAACCGAGCAAGGGGAAGGAGACATATATCTAAAAGCACAACGAGTACACATGATGAACTTAACACTTCTACCGATTGAAGTTATCCGGTAAGACAATGGTCATAACCGTAGAAACTCGGTGTTTTACTCGTAGCCTTTGGTGTATTATTCCAACTAATTAGGAAATGGTCTCGGAGACTTTTGGTATATGTTACTTGATTCGATTAGAAGAAATGTGAAAAGAATATTTGGTTTGTGAGATGATATTGCATATCGACATCTTCTATATGATTTATGATAAAGTGCTTCCGGTTAGTGCTTCATGTACACAATGTAATGATGATTCGATGAGATCGCAGCGATCGGGAGATATATGTGTACATCGTGGTCGGACTACATATTCACGTGATCGAGCTTAATCGTTATTCTAGAGTTGACATCCGTAGAGAGATCGGTGATTCAACCGATTAGTGTGATGTTGTTGTCTCTACTACGGTTGGGTACTTGTGTACATTATGGGTGATTGGTTATATGGAAGATAACGGAATGCATTTAGTAAAATGAAGATGTTGATGTATTGTTCCCCGAATAAGACAATGGTCAATTTCAAGAGTAATGTGTACATCGGGGACGCTACAACAGTTCATGTGATCGGACTTTATCGGCTATTCCGGATTTGACATCCACTGAGACGATCAATGTTTCAACTTGTTACTTTGGTGTTCTCATGTTCTTGAGTCTTGAGATTCTTTCAATGAGACCGTTTTGTTCATTTCTACTTCTTGGAGATATGGTCTTTGTTCTTAGTTTGTCGGTTTGGGGAAAAGCTACCAAAGTCTCACTTTCAAGGCTCAAGTTACGACGACGATTCAAGAGCCTCAAAAGCTTTGGTGGTGAAAGTTTAAGAGATGATGACTTATATTCTACAAAGTCTTGAACGACTTCCTTATCTCGGTACTCATATCATCATCTTCTTAAACTATTTCTCTATCTTTGTAAATATTTTTCAAAACCAAATACAAAATTATAAAACCAACAAAAGAAAATAGAAAATATAAAATCAACAAAACCCATAAAAATCGAAAATTTTGAAAAAGGCCAAAATATTGTTTTCTCAAGACATGTCTTCGGTATCGATAACATCTACGGTCTTAGAAATGTCATTCAATAATGGCACGGGACTTTAGATGAAGTTCGAATGAAGGTATAAATATTCTTTTCTAATCATGTCTTAAAAATTGGCTTACGATTATCTTAGATTGTAACCCGCTTCAAGAAATGGCTTGCGATTACTTGATCGTAACCGTGTTAAACCATGGCTTGCTATCATTTTAGATAGCAACCCGGTCTTAAAAGGAAGGAAAGTGCTACGCTTGAACATTTTTCAAATATTTCGTGCACTTATCCTAAAACAAAATAAGGAAAGTATGTCGAAGGATCATTGTTCCTACACAAATGTTTTTCCTTCTATAAATTCTTCGAAAAATATTTGTTGTTTTTAACAAAATGGTGGAAAATGAGTTGCTTGTAAATCAATCGGTTTGAGTTTTCGGAAAATTGAAAACTCAATCAATGACTTCAGCTTTTAAACTTTTTAAAAAAATGAGTCATTGATTGAGGGGAGAATGTTTTCAAATCTATATCATCTAACGAGCTTTCTTAATTATCCTCGTGCTTAATTTAAAAAATGATATTTGCACGTGTCGAAGGACTAGGAATTTAGGATATGATTGTTATGTTTAGATGATTAGAGTTTGATTAACACATAAACCCCATGCCTTATATGATCCGATTGTTATGTTGAATTGACTTTAATTAGTCGATTCTTTGTTATGGGTGATGTCGACCACCATAGATCTGTATGTGTGTTCACTAACATATGCGGTATATTGGTATATAAGAATGTTCCCGATCCGGATCCCACAATTGAAGATGATTGGATGCGAAAGGAAAGGGTAACTATATCTTGGGTTGACAAATGAAGAAACGGAGCTTAATTGGACTTCAATGGAGAGTTGGCATAAATGCAACATAAGAGGTCTCACCGCATCGGCAGATGGTTTTCTTCATCGACAAATGAAGAAACGGAGCTTAATGGACCTCGGTTGGCATTAAAATGCAACGAAGAAGTCTCACCGCATCGCAGACGGTTTTTCTTCCAAGCCCTACAAAGAACAATGAAGCTTCTCAACCACTTAACATATCTTTGTGCGGATACCATTTTCAAACAATTTTGAATAATTTGATTAAATTGTTTTGAAAATGGAAAATATTGTTTTGAAAATTAATTGGACTTAATTTTGAAAATCACCGGACTTCATTTTATCAAAACTTGAGTCACTCAATTATCGACTACGGTCATGGATTGAGGGGGAGAGTGATTTGAAATTATATATTTTCAAACAATATTTCTTCATAAAAGTCCGTGTGTACGTTAAAATATGGTGATCTAAAGATTTAATGTTATGTCATGGTATGATTTTCTTTAAAACTCAAAGATATGTCAAAATGAAATTTTTTCTGTTCTTGTTTGATTGTGAAATTGTTTTATGTTACTTAAAGATCTCTTAAAAACTATCATACCTGACACTAACAATCTTTAATGTCTAAATCTGGTCCTTATCTGTCATTTTTCAAAATTAAATCTTGCCACGTCTTTCCCTAAAACTTTAAGGGAGAGATCGTGATTTAAATCTCAAATCTGTTTTAATGGAATCGGTTTTAGTCCTTTATAGGCACTCCTGCCTCCATGTGCCAAACGATTTCAATATACATAATGCACATGTTGAGGAGGAGGATTTATCCAAAACCGGATGAGTATTTAAACAAGGCCACATTTTCTCCCATGTTTTCTAAACCTAATTAAATCACTGGGATCCAAAATCTCAAAGGGTTTGATATTTTTGATCGGGGAGAATTTGTGATTTAATAATGAAATTTGATAAAAGTTGATCGTTTTGATTCGATTGTGCGGTGCTTCTCATATGTGCTAAACTTTCGAATCTCAAGCATATATTGAGGGGAGCATGTTAAAAGAAAAGAAACTATCGAGGTGCAAATGCTTTTATGTTTTAACATAAAGTACCTTGATTGAGTTTTAAATGGTTTCTTAATGGCTTGTGTGATCGTGGATGTGCTTCAAAAGAACTCTTGCCTCTATGTGATAAAATGATTTCAAATATCCTATGCACATATTGAGGGGGAGAATTTTACCAAAGAAAATCAAAAGGCTTTTTTCTAAGGAAATTGTGATCAAGAAATTATTTCAAATAAATTATTTCAAAGAACTCTTGCCTCCATTCAAAATCATATGCACATGTTGAGGGGGAGCTTTTCTAAATGATCAAAACTATTAAGGTACAAAATGCTTTGATCTTGTATCACAAGTACCTTGATTGATTTTCCAAATGATTTTTCAATTGGTTTCATGGAAGAATGAACTGTACCAAAAGACCGACCATTTTACTTTATGTATGGAGTTATAAGGATTGTGAGGTTAGGTATTAGTTCCCACGATCCGCCAGAACCGGAGGGATCTACCCAAGGACAATCCACTAGATAGTGTAGAGTCCTTAGGTATGATGAAAAAAAGGAGAAAAAAAATGAGAAATGGGAAGAGTGCGGACTGAGATTGAGCTAGAACTGGAATAAACCCAACAATGTTCTAGTTATGAAGTCTCGATAAGCTTGAAGGGTTGAAGAATGAAAAGAAATGAAATGAGAAAGGGTGAAAAGAAATAGCCTCCAATTATTCAAACTTAGGCGTAAACCGGGTTCAATACATATGCTATCGGTGTTTACTAAGGTAACACCGGTATTGAAGACAAGACATCATGGACCAAGTGATGCACTCGCACTAAACTTCCCAAGCTACTCAAGTTCCTCTTAAAAGGCTTGTTTCACTCTCACGAGGAACCGACATTATCTATCGACTTTCTCTTAGATGTTGATATTGAAGAAGGAGACCTCTCCTAGTCTCCCAAGACAGAACCAAATGTGCACTATTGAGTCTAGAGCCAAGAGATCATCCACAATATCTCATTAGGACACAAAATTAATGAAGACTTGTTTGTTTCACACAATGTGGAAAGTAAGAATATTTTAAGAGTCCCACGCATTATCCTTGTGGTATTGCCGAACATCCGAGTGATACGAAAATATTCACGATGAAGATGGAAATCCTTCAGAGCCAACATCAAACAAGCTCTTGGTGGGTGACATGTGAGATCTTCTCGTAAGATCAAGCTTGTGACAACTGGATAGAAACAATGGGAGATTCAATCTTGAATCAACCTTGGTCCGAGAATGGAATTGACGATACTTTTGGAAAAACCATTCGATGTGCAAATCTTCTTTCTCTAGCACATCGAATGTGTATTCATGTTTTCATATTCAAAAGTATCTACGATTGAAAAATACTTTTAGAAAAACCATTCGATGTCGAATCTCTTCTTTTCACTAGCACGTCGAATGTGTACTCATTCTCTAATACAAAAGTATTTTGATTGAAAATTGATCTTTCTCATAAAACCTTCGTCGATTGCAAAACTCTTTCTTCAAGCAATACGCGATCGTTTTCAAATCATTTTCATCAATCGGTGAATCTCAATTTGTCGGTTCACTCACTCTGTGTTGTCTTCTTTGAGACGTTCCGGTTTGAGAACGGCTAGAACAACCGAAACCCCATCAAGGAGATTCTTAGAATCCTACCGATCACAAAGATTGTCTCGATCAACGGGAACCGTGGGCGTGTACCTCAATTCAACGAAGTGATCAAAGACACTTTCGGCGCTTTATTGCTAATCGTCAGATGCGGTACACCCCGACGATCATTGCAATCGATCGTAATTGAGGATTCAATCCAAAGCCGCATGCTCACAAAGATCCACACTTAATTTGAAGAAATCATGATGGTGCATATCTACATAACTGGTTACGATATTTTTATACTATGCTTCGCTTGTTCTTGCGCAAATATCATGAACCAAAGAAGGCTTCCGCTACTCGATGGAAAGATGTCATGATTCAAAAGTGTGAACATGTCGGTCCAAAAGTCACAACTTCACATGATGGCAACACAATAAAGGGTGATCCGAGATTTCTTGGGTCGATGATCTCAATGAAAGCTCGTAGATCATCAAAGATGTGGATCGATTAAGGCCTCCACTAAAAGTACAAAACTATACGGACTTTGAAGTTGCATTGCTAAAGCACAAAGATTGCGGAATTGAAGAATTGAAGTCTCTGAGCTCAAGAACAAAGTCAAGAATAGGATGCTAGGATTCAAATGTAAAACATGGGGTGACCTCCTTGGGGAGATTGTTAGGAATTAGAAAATTCCATAGTAAAGAGTCGGTCACCCCAAGTGTTATCTAGCATAAGTTAGCTCGTAGACAAATCGTTAGTTACGTTATTTACTGTTTTATTAGTTAATTATTAGCATAGTTTAGCGTAGTGCAACACCGTGGAGGAAGGACGGGTCTTTACCCACTGTATCCCTGATCCACAGGCCGATAGGAGGTCGTTTAGATTGTAACCTATAAATACCCTCTACCCTCCAAGGTAGAGGGTTAGAAGTTCTAATCTAATATTCTACACTTTTATTTATCTCTCTAGAATTCCCTCTCTACTCTTTTCATCTCTCTAACCATGGCATTCATATACTATCATCATCCTAGACCACCCGAATCATCAAACAACATAATATTCACGATCCTACACCCAAGTATTTTAACAACACATGTTGAAACACTTATCCAAAACAAACAACCCATTGTGCCACTTATCCCTCTTTGACACCTATTATCCCTCTTCCATCTTTTGGCACCATTAAGCGTATTGCTCATGATCTTCCAAGAGCATCCTTTAAATCAAACATCCCCTTTTCAAAGGTGAACCTATACCTCAGCCCCTAAGCTTCATAGACATGACCAAAACTTCAAGCACTTCACCCACTAGTTGTAGCAACCAATGAACCATAAGAATTAGTATCCGTACTTCTTTGTGTTCAACGTCTATGGACAAATAATCAACCTAAGTACTCCCATAGCACAACAAACCCCTACATCACCACATCCTTATTTAGACACACTAGAAGACCTACCACCTAGATCAACCAATCCACCATCCTTGCCATCATTTGAATTCGTTGAGTGTATTGCTCAAAAGCCCTTGTGTCCAACACTTGTCTTTGAATCAAATGCACGTTTGAACAAACTCAACCATCCTTTCCCATATAAGGACTTAGATAATTCATTATGGCTAGAACCTCGACTATCAAATAAGCATGGTGCTCTTGGTAATTGTTGTCAATGTCCACTAGGTATAAGTAGTACTACCTTCACAAATTATCAAAGTATTAGTAACACTTTGTCGTTAAACTTCTCGCATAAATTTCGTTAAACCTCAAATCAACATTTTAACAACATATGTTAAAATGCAATCTCAAAGCCAACATCATACACCCCAAGCAACAATGACTTTTGAGGAGTATACATAAGAAACTCGGTGAATTCCTCTTGTCATCATCTAGTGAATATAATCTTGAGACCAAGTTTATTTAGATGGGACTATCCGATTCAAACACTTTGGCTTCATATCTTCATTTAGGAAAACATGATGTTTTGAAGAACATTATGACTAAGATTCATGCGTTAAGATTTCATCTTGTTAAAAGGATATTGTATATCCTATGCATCATTCTTGCGACATAAATAGTTTTGTTACAAGAGATTTCATTACACCTCATTGGCTAAATGATCTTGAAACAAACATCTACAAGTTCTATGAACTAGCATATCCAATTCATCTTGTCATACTTGTTTTCATAAGCATGATAACTTTATCCCATGGGATAATCTCATTTGTTGAAAGATACTATTTGTATCTATTTCCTTTCAAGCGTACATCATAACCTAACCTTTCTCAAACCGAGTGCAAATCCAAGGTTAAAACTACACATCTTTAGAGCATACACAAGATCTATTGAAGTTGGTAACCTCACTTAGATTCTTGTTAAATAAAATACCAAAGAGCTTTCTTGAGAACGTTCTTAGTTTAACATATTCCATTCTCTAGTCTTAGATGATCAATTCACATTTAAATTACACACTTCAACTCAACATAAAAGATGTCATCCATTAGATCATACAATTAGTGTGTAATTTGAACAACTTTAGATTCTAAACACAAGATTAAAACACATTGTTTATCAAACACACCATTGTTAAAATTCATGTATATAACATGACGTCTTCATCACCTTAGTTATATTGCATATTAGTTAAGTCACATTAAGCCAAGTATTGGTAAACTATCATTTTTATGCACTTTAATATGCAAAGTAGGAGTTCCCATCTTTCTAATATGAGAATGACTCTTTGGAGAACCTATTGCACTAGAAACTCAATTTGACCTAACGGTTGAATTGCTTCTGGAGAGAAGTTGGGTATGTGGAATCACCCGTAAAAATGGTCGTGTTTAGCCTTAATTGAGCACCGCTAGTAATAGTCTCATATTCATTCTCCAACTTGAAAAATCTGTATTCCTATACTTGCCAAAAGTAAGTATTAAAACATTGATAGTTTGCCTCGCCTTAGAAATACTAATTAAACAAGTAGTATATATGACTTTTCTTTCAAAACCACTTGCATTGCACTTACATGTGTTGATTACATGTTCTTGTTTAATACGATAAGTTGATTTGACATTATCTTAGTGTTTGATAACAAGTCATATGTGTAAACCTTAGTACGGTTTTATCTTTATGATGCTTGTATTCTTGTTTCATGCTACTAAACGTTTAAACCTAAACTTTATTTGCATGATACTTACTTTGAATTATTTTTAGCATGATTAACATGTTACTTATGAACTCATAATATGTCATTTTGATACGTGATAATTTTGATATGATATATTTGTGTTTGAAAGCTATTAGTTGGCATTCATTATATCTATGTGTAGTACGATCTAAATGATACATGCTCCAAATTATTATGTCTTAAACATGGCTTGCATGAATCTTTCATCTTGTTTCTTTTGCTTCTTGTCACACTATTTGTTTGCTACGTGTGCACATATAATATGTCAAAGTGCTTTTGGTATGACAAACTTTTAGAAGCCTTTTTATCTTACAAATTAATCACATAGATTGTTGTGTTAATTTATAAGCCAAGTATGCTTAAACGTCTAAGTCTAACGACAAAACAATCTCAAAATGAAATGTCTTGAATAAAGTTGTATTCTTGCATAATATGATTGTCTTGATGCTATCTTATATGGTGATTTCTTGTCTACTTAAGTGCAATGTGTTGTTTTTGCTTATATAATATGTTATCATTTGATTTCTATCATGTTAACATCTTTTGTCACTAACAAATTCGTTTTATAGGTTGATAACAAATTATTTGTTATCTCAATTGGTTCTAACTTTTATATGCTCATTTTGCATAATCCCCTTTATTGCTACGTAGATTACTATGCTTCATGGGACCCCTACACTTGCATATAGTTTAAAAGCATATAGAATTAAGTTCTAGAGGGTTGGCTTTGCATTTTTGTCTTTCAACCGACCTCTTTCCAAATCTCATTTTTACTTCCGCTTTCCGAAAATCACCTCCATCATTATTTAGTTATAACAATACTCTAATCCTCTTCACTTCCTATTAGGAAACCACATGCCTCATCATACGATCATCAGCGTATTAATCGAGAAGAGTGCGTGACTTTAAGGATGAAGTTCATTGTATGCTAACCATCATCCGAAAAACATCACTAAGCTCATCTCTTTCGTTAGCCGAATAACCTCCTAAACACTTTGTTGTCATTCCTTATTTGATACATTACACATTATGTTGGATGTCCACCAATTAAGGGAGAGAAATTCATTCACATAATTGTCTTTTGTCAAATTTATGTCTCTTAGACTCTACAATACCAACACATAGGTAAACACCACTTAGCTAAAACCGGTTCATGAAACCACAACTAGTTCAACCTTTTTCGCACCAATACCTCATTAAGTGAAAAGCGCATCATGTGTTTTTACAAAACGTCTTGACTCCACATATAGGATTTTCCTTAAACTAGCACCTTACAACTTCACTATCTAGAACACCATCATAGGATCTTATCCTTTTCTCGCTTATCATGCATGTTGGTCCATCCAACTCTCACTCATATGATGTCATTGCAAATGATATATTAATCAAAACAGCCATCTCCAACACGTTGGTCCATCCAACTCTCACTCATATGATGTCATTCTCATCCTCATATAGGTACTCATTATTAGTATTTTCCATATTGTCTTCACTTCTTTCAAAGTGATAATCATCCATGTCGGTCAAAACCATGCTAATACTACCTTTCCCATTGTCACCTAGAATAGGTCATTTTATAATTCGTGTCAATCAATGAGCGAATTTATCTTCATCACTTTTATATCTTTTGGTATCTTCATTATAATATTCTTAGATAGAACGCATTATTGATTACTCTTGGGTTGAAGCATATGAGAACTTGCTCAAAACATTAGATTGTTAGCATCAATAAATCATTCAAATCATAACCCTTATGCATCATTGAAATGCAATGTCCATTCACATTTTTTTCTTTTTAGCTTTGGTCACTTGACATGACGAAAGGATTGCATGAGTCCATATTTTTATATTTGCTATACATACGAGTTTCTAACTCCTTAATAGCTTACTACCTAATCACCACCACCTTCCATCACCACTTTCACTAATCATCACCACCATGGATTAGCGAAAACTTGCTTTTGTAAATGTCAAGTCATCTACCATCACCACATGAATCCTACTAGTAAACCGACACCAACACTAGCACCACTAGTGGCACACCCGGTGGAAGACTTCATATCTTCTTTCTAGGAATTATTTTGTAGGCTTTTATCATATTATATTCTCACTTTTCTTATGATTGTAATTAGGAGACTACACTTCATGAGATCTTTGATTATATCATTTATCACATATATACATCTTATTTTTTTTGTGGAAAAAGATGAAATATATTGCACTAATGTTTTCATTGTAGGTTCATCATCATATACACTCGATTGTATATAACTTACTCATCTAAGGATGAAGTTTGCATCAATTATTTTTCTTATTTGGTGCTTCTTGACACCCTAGAACAAGGAGGAATATCCTTTAAACACTCATATTGCATCGTCTATACACTTGGTTGTATATGACATATTTGTCTAAAGACAAAGCTTCTATTATACTAATATTTATTTTGAAGGTTCATCTTGACGCCCTAGAGCAAGGGAGCTTCCGTCAAGAATTCTTGAATGCATCTTATACACATTTTGTTGTATATCACTTACTCGTCAATGACGAATATAGTTTTGCACTAATATTTGTTTTGTAGGTTTTAATCATACCGACCCCTCAAACAAGGGAGCAACCGTCGAGGGAGCAAAACTTTGAGTTCAAATGAATGTTAGGCATAGTCATTCGATGTTCCTCATGTCATTCACTAACTTATGGAATCTCACATAGTACTCATAGACACTCATCCGGTTTCATCTTGAAGTGCTCAAATTGGCTCATAGAGTTGATTCTCTGCTTCCATAGTTAATTACGAACCCGAGAGAAGCATCTTAACGTTATCCCAAACACTTTGCATCGGTGTTATGATTGATCGACTTGTAGATGTCTTTAGGAAGACCTGAAGAACAATGTTTGAAGCCACGATATCCGCATCGAATCTCTTTTCTCCTTATCATCAAGCTCATCGTACATCTTAGGTCATCCATTCCGTAAAAGGAGTACCATCTTCATTAGTATCAAGTATGTCTCTAGTCGTCTCAACCCGATATGGTCCTTCATCAATGGATTTGAGGATGTTGACACCATTTTCTTGCACGCATTTAGCATCATTCTCACTTTTCAACAAGCATTTGTGCTTTGATAAAAAGTGGAGAAAATAGGCTAACATTGCTATGCATTTTTCTTTTTCATATATTTCTCATAATTTTTGTTGCATAAAACTAACCTTGATGTAGGTTAAGCCTCTTTATTTGATCCATGGGACCGATTGAAGTGGATGATTTAACTTCACTAGGGATGATGCAAGCTCGCCTTTTTGGAGAGAAATTAAGTTAAACTCCAAGGACACGCCCTTTTTATTTCGACAAAAGGGGGAGAAGAGTGTAAACGGAGAAGGTAATGTAAAGGTAGTAAGGATACAAGTAACCTTTTACATTTTACTTTCTATTACGTTTACATATATTTGTCATCATCAAAAAGGGGGAGATTGTTAGTGCAAATATTACGATATTTAATCTATACAGTCTCGTTTGTTTTGATTGATGACAAACATGTAACTTGTACTACATAACGTAAAATGTACAAGTTACTTGTAATCACACTTTGTCTCAACATACATTAAACACCTCTCGATGATTCAAGTCCTCATATGTTACAACACAGGTTCGTACATGTTTGTTATGTGGCATTATGATCAAACCCATTAACAAATCATTTAGAATGTTTAAAATACGTTTAGAGTCACTAAGTATTTTAATAGGTTAACCATTCTATTTCAAACCTCATTTTACATTTTGCATTCACAAGTATTTCATACAAATACTATAGTTTACTAACACTTGACAAAATATATTTTATTTTGACAAGCACTCTTTTACAAAAGGTAACTAGACATTTTATTAACTAGTTACATAATACATTTTACATGTTTACCTTGATAAACTTTTTAATCTAAAAATGGAAATACATGTATACATCATGTCATGCATCATCTTTGAAATCCTTGAAAGATCAATTAAATATTTTGGTTAGATTGACACTCAATATATCAAATGTGATCTTAGTAAGATTTGGTAATATCTTGGAAAGATTTGAAGAAAGATTTTTTAGATTTTTTGTCAGGAACCCACGGCACCAAATTGCATAAAGGACGGAACCCTTTAAAGGGCTCCTTGGTCCGTGGACGCTCCTGACCACTTTTGGCTATAAATAGAAGCCCATTGTTTTCCCATTTCTTTACCACTTCAAATCACATCTTCTCCACCTTCTTGCATACATTTAGATCAATCATTAACAATGTAGTAACATACATTAAACACCCTAATGATCATGATCATAATGCTTCTAACATTCATCTTTGTTGTAAGCATACTCTTTGATCAACCAAGGAAATCTTGGAGATCTAGCCATCCCCACTCACCACAAGTTGAAGATCTATCACAAGAAGTTTAGGAACTTGTGATCTTCATCATGAAGGCTTCTATCAATGGAAGTTCATTTAGAAGTAGTTATTCATATCCATTAGACATTTGTGTCATGGATCATTAGTGTAAACATCATTGCATCATAACAACACTTTCACCAAACTAGATTAGATGGTTTATGTGTTTGTGCCATAAAACACAAGGTTTATTATGTTGGGCCATAAAACATATTGGGAGTGGTTGTACCCTTGTAAAAGAACTTCGACATCTAGCTTAGTGTCGGAAATATTGTATAAGCGACGTTAGGTTGGTTCTACTCGAACTAGAACCCGGTATTTAGCTTTGTACCGGAAAAAGTGTAAGCGACGATTGTAAGGTTTTCTCCACGAGAAGGAGATTGTTGATTTAGTGAAGTAACTCTCGAGTTGGGTACTCGGGAGTGGAGTAGTATGGAAAGGAGATCCGTGACCGAACCACTATAAATCCTCGTGTTCGGTTTGCACTTTCCTTTCTTTATCTCTTTACTTTTATACTTGCACTATACTATTGTTTGTGATGTGGTTTGATGTTCATGATTGTGTGACAACTTGGTTTACCATGCTTTATATTAGTCACAAACAATAATTAGTACTTTCATATTATAACAAGCTTCATAAGCGATTTGATATTAAAGATCTAAAGTTTTAAACCAGAACGTATTCACCCCCCCTACGTTTCCACAAATAAATAATCAAAATTCGTGGAAAATGTAAATAAAAACAATAGAATGATAAATAAAAGTCGTTGGACACTCGTAGGGTAAAATAGGAGCTCGGGAGAGGTAATACGGGAAAGTTTACAGAAAATTGCGGGTTTGGCCCCTCCCTTTTCCCCTAGCCAGCCACCCCCTTCCCACACCATTTTTATTTTGGTCCCTAGCTCTCCCTATATAAGCCTCCTCCCCTACACATGCACACACTTTCTTTCTCTCTCTAAAAACACTAAAACACACATTTTCTCTCTCTATTCTCTCTCTCTAAAACCCTTACCCTAACCCTAAATCGGCCGCCGCCTTTTCGACGAGATTCTGGCGCGTCACCTCTCACCTCTACCATAATAACATAGATTGTCTTCTCCTCTTTCCATTCATATAGGGCACGCACCTCTAGACCTCCGTTTGACCCCTCAAAACGCGTGTAAACACGTCGTTTGTACTTGGTTTCGCGTGGGTTTTGTAGATCGGATTTGATAAAGGTAAATGGAGCCATGTAACGACTCGTTTGAGTCATTGGGAGTCACGTACGAGATCCTATGTCTCGTATACGTGAGTCTTGTTGTTGGGTGTTGATGAAACGGACCAAAAACGTGTTTAAAACTAATAAAACATGAAAACTAGTGTGTTGGTATCGTGTGTTGTGTCGTGTTCATGTGTTATTGCATTTTTATCATTGTTATGAGGTCTTGATTATAGATAGATGATGGGTTTTGATGTTTGATGGTGTTTAGATGTTGTTTGGTTGTGTTTGGGAATTGAAAGAGCCATTTGGGTGCGTTTGGATGGAGTTGGTAGGCGTGAACGAGCCATATGGACCACTAGGGTCCATATTGGTGGCGTTAGGATGGGGAACGAGACCCTCAAGGACCCGTGGGTCCGGGTCGAGTCGTTGTGGCAACATATTGGGTGTTGTTGTTGGAGTTTGGATGAGACACGGGGAGCCAAAGAGCTTCTAGAGTTTGTTTGGTTCACGTGGTCTTAACCGGGACCGTGTCAAGACCATTAGGGTCGCGACATTGGTTACGGGTGTGTTTGGTACTTTGTTTGGATGGCGGGATTGATATGAGATTGTTTGGAGGTTGATTGGAGTTTGTGGAGTTGTTTATTTTGAACTTAATAATATATATGTCAACTTTGTGCAACGTCGGTGTTATCGTGACTTTTTAGTCTCGATTGACACCGACAACACCGTAACATGGACTTTAGTATTTATTGGACAATATGACGTGTAAAAGCCGAGAGTCATGACTCAGACTTGTGAACTCGAAACGGATAATGACTCGAAACTTATATTGAAACTTGACGTAATATATATATAAACGTGTAAATAAAACTAGAAAATATATATAATAAAGGGTTTTTTATTAAATATTTGATAACAAGACTCGCCTTGTTATTCGATATTTAAAAAGGGAACTAACGTCTAAAAATGAAAATGTTTTGTAATTAATGAGTTATTAAATGTTTCGAGGGCACGTTTACCGAAATGTGTCATTTATGAGTATTTAATACCCGTTATGTGTTATGCATGGATTACATATGACCTAACATTAGTAGCGTCAATCCACGTGGATAGCAGACTTGTTAGGTTGACGAATCTAATAAGTGCCCGTTATGTGTGTATGATAGCGTTATTAATGGGTGAATTATCCTTATGACTCGTTAGGATGTGACTAGTTTTTGGGATAATAAGAGACATAAATAAATGGTTGAGTTTATCGAGTTGACGAATTCGCTAAGATCTAACGATTTATTTTGAAACTTATTAAACTATAAAGCTTATCGCTTAGATGTCTCATTGTGTCGTTATGAGTCACATTGTTATAGATTTAGTGCATTCATGGTGTCTTGTCGGTTCGATACCACACACATGATGATACCAAATGCTTGTAACTAAATAGTGAAACAAGACATTTTTGGAGATAAGAATTGGAACATATTTGGGGTAGATAATATTGAAATTGGGAATATATATATTAAGTATTGGTTTATATTAATAGGTTGTGTCGAGTCAGTAGTTGCTGAGTCGAGTTAGCTGTTATCTGCATTGCTAGTGATTGTTTGTGCTTTGCTTGTTTGAGGTGAGTTTCATAGCCCAACTTTTATCTCTGTTTTAACTAAATTGGGGTGAGAAATCATGCTGCTCTTTTGGACCTTCTTAAACTCTTTTGATTTGCTTATGTGCTCACTAGTTTATATAGATATGTGGTAGATGTTGCCTTAGTCTAGGGTAGCAATCATTTGCTATAACACTATTGCCTAGCTAAGAATAGATATCTACTCCGACCTAGTCCATGGTAGCATTTGTTCTAGGCCTTACTACAACTGTGCTGGCTAGAGTCGCTTGGGGCCCTTCTGAGATCTTGTTTATGTTGTTAGTGTGTGATTGATATGTTTATTATGTATCTATCTTAGTCTCGCATAGAAAATAAACTCTTACATGTCCACTATTGAATTTATACTTAAAATTATGAACTCACCAGCATTAACTGACCTTTTAGCATGATTTTCTCAGGTAATTGAGTTGATGTTTGGAATGCTTGTTCTATAGAGGCTTGGCAGAGAGGCATGGTTGAAGGATCATATTTAAACTCTGATAATATTATGCGGACCTATTTTATAATCTATGTTGGGCCTTATATTTGACTATTTTGAGATGATTGTATTCAAATAATTAATTATGGGATTGGTTTTGAACTATTTTATGACAATCTTGTTTACTATAATTTTGTGATGTACCAATCCAGTAACGCCCCGAAAGCTTGTTTAAGTCTTCCGTTGTACCGAGATTTGGGGGTGTTACAATATTTGATGATGTGTTTTGAGAATCTCGGTTTCTAGACATCCTGAGCGTTTTTGATCAAGTTTGTGAGGATTTTTTTAATGTTTTTAGAGTGTTTGGTTGTTGTGATTCAACCAAAATCAACCATAGTATTTATAAGGATGTTTAGGAGGGCTAAATGGGTGTTTTTTGGGTTTGTTAACAATAAAAACGGCCAAAAAACACAGCCAAACGGCTAGTTTCATGTTGTCTTCCTCGTTATCTGCTTACTGTAATCAATAAGGCTCCGACGGCTAGAAATCGGTTTGGAACCGGTTTTTTCAAACTGGTTTACAAACCGGTTTCTAGGCTCAAAATCAAGAACCGATTACAAACCTGCGGATCCTTCAAGAACCGAACCAGTTCTTAGAAAAACCGGTGTTGACTGGTTTCGGTTTCATATTTTTTTTCGATTTTGGTTTCGGAACCGGTTTGTTTGCCCACCTCTATCGCCAATGCATATCATCACAAGACTACAAACTTAACCGAAAAAGCCTAGCGCCAAAGGCTTGAGTTTCAATAAATTGTCTAAGTTAGGGGTGGAAATGAGCCGAGCCGCTCGTGGAAAGCTCGGGATCGGATCGGTAAAAGCTCGAACGAGCCGAGTTTAAACGAGCTCGAGCCCGAGCTCGAGCCTAAGTTGCACTCGCTTATTAATCGAGCTCGAGCCCGAGCTTTACATACAAAGCTCGTTTGGGCTCATGAGCCTAAACGACATTATGATATTTTAAATATTAAACAAATATACGAGCCGAGCTCGAGCTTATTAACGAGCTCAATAAAGAATATTACGAGCCGAGCTCGAGCCGGGCCCGAGCCTATATAAAACACCACGAGCCGAGCTCGATCCTAAAATTTAAGGCTCGAAACGAGCCGAGCTCGAGCTCGAGCCTTTAAAACTTAAACGAGCAGAGCTCGAGCTCGGCAGCTCTCGGCTCGGCTGCTTTCACCCCTATTGACTCAAATGTAGCCGATCGGATGACGCAACCGGTTGCAATCATCCACTAGATGTAGTAATAACCACACTCATCACCGCCACTTTAACATTAACTCTTTTAATTACCGAACCATCCACGAAACCAACCACACAAAAATAACACACTTAAACACAAATATACCTCACGATACACATACAAACAAAAATAACTAATTTGGAAAACAACTTGACCAAATAATCCCCAAATCCTTGATGACACGTGAAGGGTGGAGCAGTAGCGGGTGACGACGTATCATTAGGGCTGAGCACACGATATCCCATCTTCCATAACTGGTGGTCTTACAATCATACACATATTTATAAGCATGCAAGACTACTTATTATGAAGCTTCATGAATCTTGTGAAATGATTTTTGAAGTGTACCAATTTGCCAAGTAATCAAATATGGCACACAACAATAACAATATCACATTGTTAGAGAGCATGATATGGAGAGGTGGATATCAAGGTTATAAAAATCATGAATCGGTAGTTGGTCGGCTGATCTTTTTGTAGTTTGTAATTGTTTTAGGCGGGGTTAATCGGTGATTAATAAAATTGGTATTTTCGCAAGTTTTAGGTATTTTCGGCGAGTTTTTGGTATTCCCGACAAGATTTTTCTAGAAAACAACTTACTTATAATATATATAAACAACGACTATAAGTGATTAAAACAAGTTTTTATATTTCGGCGGATTTGCAAGTTTTTGAAAAGTTTGATCACCATTGACCACGATTAACCGATTTACAAAATCAAAACAATTAAGGTTTTTTTCACCACCGGTGGATATAGACACTTACTGGTGTTGATCGGTTCGGTTAATTTGGTTACATTTTTTTTAGGCCAACCCGAGAACCGAACCGAACCAAATTCAAATTCGGTTTTCGGTTTGGTTCGTTTAATTCTAATTGATTCGGTTCTTGGGTTGGCCAATAACCCGAATTTCACTATTTTTAAGAAAAATTAATAACTACATAAATATTTAGCAAAAAAAATATTTTAAGCATAAAAGTGTTTTATTATTTTATAATAACTTTTAGTAGTATTTATTTATATATTTAAATATACATAAAATATATAAATATATATATTTATATAATTCGGTTTTGGTTAAAGCTATCAAACCTATAACCAACCCGGTGTCGAATTAGTAGTTCGGTTTGGTTCGGTTTTAGCAAATTCGGTTCGATTATTAGTTCGATTCGGTTATTTTCGGTTTGGTTCGGTTTGGTTTTGGTTTATTGGTGCTTTTCGTTTTTTTCAACATGAATAAACACTCACACTTATATGAACTTTCTTATAAGATGAGGGGATGATATAAAAAGCCTAAACAAAAACCGGATGTTAATCAAAACGTTACCCCGATAAATTCGTCACTCACTCACAAACCCAAACACCCCCAAAATGACGTCACTAGCACGGCTAACCCGCAAAACCCTAACCGCCACCAACTACCACCACCTCCTCCGCCGCAACCTCGCCACCGAATCATCACCGTCGGCAATAACTCCGTCGCCAGATCGAGTGAAATGGGACTACAGAGGTCAACGACAGATCATCCCCTTAGGTCAATGGCTGCCGAAGATAGCGGTAGACGCATACGTGGCACCAAATGTAGTGTTGGCTGGACAAGTGAATGTGCAAGATGGATCGAGTGTGTGGAACGGCGCCGTTTTGAGAGGGGATTTGAATAAGATTACTGTTGGTTTTTGTTCTAATGTTCAGGAGAAATCTGTTGTTCATGCTGCTTGGTCCTCTCCTACAGGTTACTTTTTTTTATATAGTTTTTAGGCCTTTAATTACTTCATGAAGCGTTGAAAAAATGAGCATTCCGAAAAAATAGATAAATCTACTTGTGCTTGCCAAACGAGTATTAAAAATCACAACGCTCAACGCTCCTAAATGCTCCGCGCCAAACACACCCGTAATATATAGGCATTAGGGGTGTTTGTTTCGGCTTTATTTGTCTTATGAGCTTATTTGATTTTGGCGTATAGTTTTATAAGCTTGAATTTTATGTAAGTAGTATATAGACGATGGTGTTTGCTTAAGCTTATTTGTGGAGTTATCAACTTACTTGATTTTGCCGTATATTTCATAAGCTCGAGTTTTCCGGCTTATTTTGAGATTTATGGGTGTGTGTAAGTTTATTACTACGTATGTCATAATAAGCTTATGTAAGTTCTTAAGTCCCAAAAAAAGCCAGAAAATTTAATTAGTAAATGTTGATTTATCTAATGAATTAGGATTAATATGAACGCTGTTAGTGATGTATATAGACATTAATTTGGGAGGTGTTTATATGAGCTTATTTGGTTTCATTCTTATATTTCTAGGTTCGAATGTTATATTAGTAGGGTATGTTTGGCAAAAGTAACTATTGGTGGAGCGGGAGATGGAGGTGGAGATTATAAAAGAGATTATTCATATAAGCTACATGAAGTAGTATTTGATTTTTAGAGATTATGGAAGATTATTTTTATAATCTCTTATAAGTTGCTAAACAAAGCTTATATTTTAAGTAGCTTATTTTTCAAAAATAAGCTTAATCTCTTAATAATCTCATGTCCCAAACATACCCGTAATATATAGACAAGGGTGGATGCTTAAGCTTATTTGTGGACATGCTTAAGCTTATGAGCCTATTTGATTTCGGATTATATTTCATTAGCTCTATTTTCCTGATTATTTTGAAAAGTTTATTATGCCATAACAAGCTTATGTAAGTACATAATGAGCCAAAATTATATAAGCTCATAAGCCCACAAATAAGCGTAAACAAGCACCCCCTTGGTTTGTTGGATAATTCAATGCTTTATTGATTATAAGGAGGCATGCGTTAGCTGTTTTCTTATCTTTGATTTGATTTGATTTGATTTATTAGCAGATGTTCATTTTTTAGAAGGATATGTCGAATTAGGAATTGTGTAGGTTATTGAGATTTGGATTAGGAACGCGATAGACCTTGGGAGAGTATAGGATAATTGAGTGTTGAATTGATTACTTGTAGAGTGATTTTCCGTATTGTTATTTGGTTTAGAGGATATGGTTTTTGATGATATTTTGTTAGTGAGATGTCTATTTTATTAAAGGTGGTTATTTTTAGTGATTATTTGTGGATTTATGATAAAATGTATGAAGTTTTGTGTGGATCTGTTGATTTAGGATGATAAAATTGGGGATTTTATGGGCACATTTTGTAATAGAGTGATTTGTAACTACCTTCCCATATTGGTATGAGATGAGACATTTGAGTCCCTTATAACTCTTAAGTGGTGGGCTAAGAGGATGTGAGGAGTTTAAGTTGGGAGTTTGTAACAATGCGTGTGTCCCGTATTGTTATGAGATAAGACATTTGGACCGGCGAGAGATGTGATTTATGAGCTTAAAGATATTGATTTTAGGTATATTTTGATGCTTCATGGATTCTATTGTTTAGAAATATTCATGATTGATATTGATTTATTTAGCGTAATGGTTGACGGGTTCTCTTAATAGATAGTTTTAACAAAGTGTCCCACATCGGTGTGAGATAAAACATTGTGCCTCTTATATGTCTAAAGTAGTGGGCTACTGGTATCCATCCACCATGGTTTTAGTTGAATCGGAAGGATACCCGAGTAGTCCATTGCTTTCGGCTTTCGAGAGAGCGTTACACGCTTTTTTATGCCTTTTTCTCTGGTATAAGGAAAGGCTGTGGAGTTGAATAGCTGAAGGGAATTAAGCTTATTTGCATATTTAAACAAGAAAAAAACTCATAAGCAATTGAATCTAGTTTATACAAACACCTTTAATGCGCTTGATAGCTATCTCAAATAAAATTATTGAAACATTCTTAACCACTATCCTTTTGCAATTTTTCTAATTGATAATCGGCCACCTTTTTATTTTTGTCTGTGTCTTTTTCGACGCGCTTCAAATATTGAGGGTTGATAACTTTAGAAACTAGAGAAGTGGCTTGCCTAGTATTGTGAAACTAGTTCTAAGCATCAAGTAACTCTGCAGCTTGGAGGCTTTGTTGTTCTGATGTATTACTTGGGAGTCGTAGATTAACTGGATTTTTTTTCCTGATTATAGTTGATTGTTCGTCAAAGTGTGATCTTATATCAATTCCATACATATTAAGATTGTTTTTCTATACAGTTTCTCATTCCAAATTTGTGGTTGCATCCTGAAGCTAAAATAATGTGACAGGATCATAAAACCACACATTTTATGTTCTTTCACAAGAAACATGATTTTTGGCAGAATAAGTGAGGTAAAAGAATAATAAACTGCTTAGTGTGATAATTTGCTCAATGGTTATGGTAAATGAATGGTTATTCGTAAAGCTAGATTGTTGGATGTAAATGCGACAGTAAAAAGTTAAATCATGTAAAGTATTTGTACGTGATGACATTTCAATAGAGGTTCAAGACTATTGTATGGATAACTATGATATATCTGAAACTGTAGTGATTATCAAGGAATCAAGTTTAAGACTCACGACCAATACTTTTGGTATTTCTTTCTGCTAGCTCTATAAGTAGTCAATGTGTTAAATACTATATAAAAACTTTATTACACAGGGTAAATGGGTAAATGGAGAGGGATTCCTGTTCATGCTACTGGCGAAAAGCCTAAGCCACGTGGCCTAACTAGTATTCCCGTGGCCGTTTTCGGACTCGTCACTGGCCATGCCAAGATGTTTACCCATCGAGGTTCAAACCCGGGTCTCTTGTGAGACCTTCGGGCTGCTTTACCACTGGCCACCTTGGAGATGGTTTATATTATACATTGATATTCTAATACTTGAGAGCGATGATATGCATTCTGAATGCACTTTGGGTGTGACAGAGCTCAAATGTCTTGAGGGTGAGAATTGATGCTTTTCTCTATTGGAGGATATATGCAAATGGCCCAAACAATGTATGAAAGCATGCCTCGGCATTAAAACATCCTCTAGTTTAAGCGAGAGTAAAATTGAGATGTTTGTTAGGACAACTGGTTATCTATTGTTTTATTCCATCTATTTTGCAATTCTGGTATCTCCATATTTAGGTCCTTATCTTTAGTAGTTCCTGGGTCCTGACTTCCTTGTAGACTTGTAGTCTACTTTTTTGGTTATGTATTTGTTACATTTGGAGTATCTTGTGCTACTTAGACACCACTACAGCTTGAATGGGTGGCTTAGAATGATGCCGGAATCAATGAATATTTCTGTTTAACATCTTGAGATTCTATCTGCATAGGACAGACACAAATTGGATTAAGATCTGCCTCTGGACCATGGTACATTTAGACATTAAGACGGGCAAACGTGGATTGAAGAATCTAGAAATTTAAACATACTGGCATATGCGAATTATCCATCACAAAATGTGGCATGTGTTAGTGGTTTATACATACGATACTCGGCTTTCGTATTATTTGTTGTAGTCCATATACCTATCACTGATATACATATCTCAGACCCTAGATGCTCTAGTTTCCTACAATCTCTGATGGCTCTAGTTTCACCAATACATTTGACTACTGCTTTGGGATAAAAGGCTTGTAGTAGCTTTTATCTGCTAGTTCTTACTATTATTGCTGTACTTGCAAATAATTCTACACGCAGATCATGCTAGTTATTCCTCAGCCTTGTGCTTATGTTTTGGCATGGCTTTTGCTACCAATAATAAGGCTGAAACTATATTTATTTTATGTCGTTTGGTTACAGGTTTACCAGCAGAGACTATGATCGAGAGGTTTGTGACAGTTGGAGCCTACTGCCTATTGAGGTCTTGCACCATCGAGCCAGAGTGCATAATTGGGCAACATTCAATTCTGATGGAAGGGTCTTTGGTTGAGACCCACTCTATACTTGAAGCTGGATCTGTATTGCCTCCAGGAAGGAGGATTCCCACAGGGGAACTATGGGCTGGTAATCCGGCAAGGTTTGTGAGGAAACTGACTCATGAAGAAACCTTAGAAATCCCAAAACTTGCTGTTGCCATTAATGATCTGAGCAAAGAATATTTCAACAGTACTTGCCTTATTCAACCATATATCTGGAGGTCGAGAAGATGATGAAGTCTCATGGGATTTCAATTTGATAAACTATTGTGATTTTTATGCATCAGTTATTCCGTAAAGGAGAAATAAGAAAGTTTAAGGAGACTTTTAGAGAGGCTTCTTGAGTTTGCTTGTTTTTGTATTTTGATTCAAAGGCCGAACTGGCATCTACTCTTTTGTGACTTGTGGGTAGACTTTCTTGGCCTTTTCGGGCAGACATTCATTAGAAATGTCTTGTTGTATGTCGCAAAATTAAGCTTTACAAATGCATTTTAGCAGTGAAAAATAACAACCATCTTGTCTCAATTATAAACGTATTTTCAGATATTATGATTGCTGTGAGTTGAAGTTATGCGTGTCAATATCTTGTTTTTAGATAATTATAGTGATATTTTGGTTAAATATTTTGTATAATGTCTTAGGTTAAATATTTTGTGTAACATTTTGGTTAAATGTAGAGATTAGTATAGTTTGAAAACTATTAGATATGTATTTTTCTTTTAAACCGTGACAGTCATACAAAGCGTGTATGTCTAATATCTCTTTGTGTAACTTTCCATTTACATTTGTAAAAGTCAAACCATAATTTTTGTTTGATAGGCGACACGTGGCTCATCAACAGCTCGGAGGCATCACGTGTCGAATGGGCACACATACCATCCGCGGGCATTGACTTGACGCACTTCATGTATCTATATTATTTCTGTAAGCGCGTTACATGTCAGCGTAGCGTAGTACTATAAATTGACTTGCACGCTCGTTTTATCAAATTTAAGACCACTAACAGAATGCAAAACAACTATTCGTGTGCATCATGTCTCGCAAGCACAACCTTTGCGCTACTTCAACGGTTCAACCTTGTGAGCTGCTTCATCTTGCGCTGACTTTGCATGCATGAAACAAGAATCATATCTTGTAATAAACATGGGTTTTACTCTAACGTTTGCCAAGCGCGAGTTAAGACAACAAAATCTGTGAAAAATATATGAGACACACATAAAAGTATATTTGTTTGTCTTTTATGGATCCTTATATATTTTTCGTGGATCTTTAGCATTTCATGATATCTTCATCTGAGTTAGAAAAACCCAATAAACATATATTTTAGTGTATGCATTTATTTAATTCTTTGCATACTCATTTATAACTATCAACAGTTGAGTGGTATAATAGTTAGAGTTGCATTTTTGGAATATAATTTGTGCCAATCATACCTACAAAGATTCTTTTCTCATTAATAATGTATTATCTAATGTCAAATGGAGAGAAGCGTGCATAATAATAGATCATAGAAATTAATGGCGCGTATCAAGTGAAAGGCGCATGTCGACATATCTAAAATTGGCTGGTTTCGATAGGAGGCGCGTGTACCATGTGGAGCACGCTATAGTCTGTTTTCGTAAAATGCTGAAAATTGATCTCGTTTCGTAAATGGAGTAAGGTATAGGTTTTTTTTTTTTTTTTTTTTCAATTGATTTTGGTACTTTCTTTGCTTTAAGTAACATGCCCTTTCTTACATTTCATAGGTAACGTGTTTGATGATCTCTTTGACAGTGATTATCTGATAGCATAATTATTTAAAAGCAAATTACAAAAACAAACCGTATATATAGTGATTATCACGAGAATGAACCATTTTTATAGTTCTGAAATATAATATTTTACGTCATTATCATACATAGTCACAATCATACCATACATAGTCAATCATACCATCACAATCATACCTTTTTCCCACAATCGATTTTCCATCCATTGTTCTTTATGTTCTATAAATCGAAAGGGCCGTATCGTATGTAAATCAAACAAATCTTTTACATGATAACGTAAATCAAACAAACATTTTACATGATCATCAAACAAACTCGATCATAACAAACCTTTACATGATCATCAAAGATTTACAAGGTAAAACAATGAAAATTTCGAAACCGTTTCACAAACAACTCGACATCGCTTATTTCACCCTCCAATAAGCGGTCATCATAGCAAATCATCTTTATCCAAACACCCCAAGCGGTTTATCTATTGTATAAAACGCATAAATGGATAAAACATTCGTGATAAGCAAATCCCAAACACCCGTATATATATCATAGTAATAAATCTTCAAAAACAAGAGCTTGCCCAACCCATTTTGTCACAACAAATTATCATCTAAATTTCCAACTCTTTCATATTACAACTACAAACCAAATCTAATCATAGCAATAGTCACCACTAACCTCCACAATTTCACGAGCCGGTCCATATTCGGCACAATTTCACTGACTCCTCATCTTCCTAGCCTCGGCTCCTCAACCTCTCAAGCAACGCCTCATCAAGACTAACATCGGCGATCCACTGGTGGGACCCTCTTCTCCTCTAAACACCATCTTCTCCGCCCATAACTCAAGCTCCACGCCCGACACCCGGGTTCCACGCCCAGGACATGTTCCACGCCCAGACATGTTCCACGCCTGGCATGCCACGCCGCACGCCCGAGTTCACGCCTTGCAGGCACGCCCATTGCCATGCTCCACGCCCGGCCGCCCGTTCCACGCCTCACGCCACGCCGGGGCATGCCTCATGCACGCCAAGGGCACGCCTAGGTCACTCCTCGCCCAGGGCACGCTCAGAACACGCATCACGCCCAAACTTCTCGCCTGGACCACGCCCAGAGAATTGGTGTACACGTGTACGGTTTAAAACGTATTACGGTACCGATCTAACGTCTAATATTGAAAAGTTCATTTTAAAAAATTGTATGTGCGTGGTTTACATCCGTAAAGTACTAGGGGAAAGTGTTCATTTCAAAATTTTCCTCATTATTTAATCAACTAAACTGGTAATGGAATTATATTTAATCAACTAAATTTGACTATCGTTCAAAAAAAAAATAAATAAATAAAAAATAAAATAAAAAAATGAATGACTATGTGATAGCATTATTTAATCAACCAAACACGAGATTGGGCATTGATCAACTTGAGCATTTGCCTATTTCCAGCAACTATTGTGGCCAGGGACAGAGCCGGGACCAAATATGATCGGGTGCACAAAATCTTTTGAACCGTAATACGGAAACACATTTCGAAGGACCGGGTGCATTTAAGATGCATTTAGAAAAAATCGGTGTTTTTTTCAAAAATTAGCACTATATCAAAAAAAATTCATGGGATTCCCGGACACCCACGAGAACCCCTAGCTCTGTCCCTGATTGTGGCCTCTTATAAGATGTCGGGTAAGTTACTTCCTATAAAGTAAAACAAACATTTATTCCATGATTTTGTTAATATATTGATTTATAAATCATTTAGGTGTGAATTTTTTTGGGTAAAGGGATTTTACTCAGATATAAATCATAATAAGTTCGACGATATGAAAAACATCAAATCGACTATCTGACACATGCACAATTTGTGTAACTAACCAGGACAAAGAGTGACATGCCACTCTTAGCACAACTCAAAAATAAGGATCTAAACATTACAAACCAAAGACGCCTAGATATATATATTAACTCATGCGACCTACATTGTTGAGAACAAGAGATCGAGGTAATTTCCCAGTCATCCATAAAATCTTCCACCGGTTTTGACTTCTTAAAGCGGAACGATAACAACTTAAGACGAACAGTAGCCAATATAACATCAATTAGTTGCTCTTTTGAACGCTTCCTTTGTTGAAATAATCTTGAGTTCCTTTCTTGCGAGATGAAATACGTCGAGGCCGCCAAAATCAGCTTAAAAGCAATACAATACACGGAACGACTATAAAGCATCCCATTAACAATCAAATCCCATGAGGAAGAAGTCGATGAAGACCGATTTTGTCTTTACACATGCCCATACTTGCGAAGAAAACACACTCGAAGAATAGATGTTCGTGGAATCCGGTTCAAGCTCGAGTTTGATAAATACATTATTCCCATGCTTTATATGATCGATTGATATGTTGAATCGACTTTTATTAGTCGATTGCTATTTGGGTGTTGTCGACCACCATATATCGTATGTGTTTACTAACATATGCGGTATATTGGTATATAAGAATATTCCGATCCGGATCCCACAATTGAAGATGATTGGATTCCGAAAAGAAAGGGTAACTATATCTTGGGTTGACAAATGAAGAAAGCGAGCTTAATTGGACTTCTATGGAGAGTTGGCATGGAAAATGCAACGTAAGAGGTCTCATTTGCATCGTGAGACAGTTTTCTTCACGAGAAATGAAGAAAGCGAAGCTTAATTTGACCTCGATTGGCATTAAATGCAACGAAAAAGTCTCACCGCATCTGCAGATGGTTTTCTTCAAACCCTACAAAGAACAACAACGGAAGCTTCTCAACCACCTAACGTATCTTTGTGCGGGGATACCATTTTAAAAAATTTGAAATATATATTGTTTTGAAAATGGAAAATATTGTTTTGAAAATAAATTGGATTCAAAGTTTTGAAATCAACCTGACTTTATTTTGTCAAATCTTGATGATTTCAAATTAAATATTTTCAAACGATATTTCATCTATCAAATCCGTATGTACAAAATAAGTGGTGATCTAAAGATTTAATGTTATGTCATGGTATGATTTTTCTTTAGAATCAAGGTCTTTCAAATGAAATTTTTACATTCTTGTTTGATTGTGAAATTGTTTTATTTTACTTAAAGATCTCTTAAAACAATCATACCGACACTAACAATCTTTAACGTCTTAAATTGGTCCTTATCTCGTCATTTTTCAAAATTAAATCTTGCCGTCGCTTTCCCCAAAATTTTCTAAATAATTTAAATCAATTGGGATCATAAATCTCAAGAGATTTGATATTTTTGATCGGGAGAGATAGTGATTTAAATCTCTTATCTGTTTAAATGGAATTGGTTTTAGTACTTTAAAGGCACTCCACTCCATGTGCAAACGATTTCAAATATACAATGCACATGTTGAGGAGGAGGATTTATCCAAAAACATGATGAGTATTTAAACACCGCCACATATTCTCCAATGTTTTATAAACCTTATTAAATCACTTGGGATCCAAAATCTCAAAGGGTTTGATATTTTTGATCGGGAGAATTTGTGATTTAATATTGAAATTTGAGAAAAGGTGATCGTTTTGATTCAATTTTGCAGTGCTTTCTCATATCATATGTGCTAAACGCTTTCGAATCTCGAAGTACATATTGAGGGGGCATTTCAAAAAAAATAAACTATCGAGGTACAAAAGCTTTTAAAGTGATTTATAAAGTACCTTGATTGAGTTTTCAAATGGTTTTCTTATTGGATTTTGTGATCGTGGATGTGATTCAAAGAACTCTTTCCTCTATGTGATAAATGATTTCAAATTATCCTATGCACATATTGAGGGGAGAATTTACTAAGAAAATCAAATGGTCAAGCTTTCTATGAAAATTGTGATCAAAGAAAATATTTCAAAGTCCTCTTGCCTCCATGTGCTAAACAATTTCTAAATCATATTCACATGTTGAGGGAGGTTTTCTAAATGATCAAAACTATTAAGGTACAAAATTCTTTGATCTCGTATCACAAGTACCTTGATTGTTTTTCCAAATGATTTTCAATTGGTTTCAAGGAAGAATGAACTGTACCAAAAGACCGACCATTTTACTTTATGTATGGAGTTATAAGGATGGTGAGGTTAAGTATTAGTTCCACGATCCGCCGAACGGAGGGATCTACCCAGGACAATCCACTAGATAGTGTAGAAGTCCTTGGGTATGATGAAAAAAGGAGAAAATGAGAATATGGGAAGAGTGCGGACTGAGACGAGCTAATCGGAATAAACCCAACAAGGTTCTAGTTATGAAGTCTCGGTAGCTAACCGAAGGGTTGAAGAATGAAAAGAAATGAATATGAAAGGGTGAAAAGAAATAGCCCTCGAATAATTCAACCTTAGGGCGTGAACGGGTTCAATACATATGCTACTAGTGTTTACTAAGGTAACACGGTATCGAAGACAAGACGTCATGGACCCGGTGGACGACCGCACTAAACTTCCCAAGCTACTCAAGTTCCTCTTAAAGGGCTGTTTCATTCTCACGGGGAACAGACATAATCTATCGACTTTCTTAGAGATTGTTGATATTAAGAAGGAGACCCTCCCACAGTCTCCCACGATAGGAAACCAAAATGCACAATTGAGTCTAGAGCCAAGAGACCATCACAATATCTCATTAGGACACTAAATTAATGAAGACTTGTTGTTTCACACAATGTGGAAAGTAAGAATATATTAAGAGTCCCACGCATTATCCTTGTGGTATTGCGGAACATCCAAGTGATATGTAAATATTCACAATGAAAATGGAAATCCTTCTCGAGCCAACATAAACAAGCTCTTGGTGGGTGACATGTGAGATCTTCTCGTAAGATCAAGCTTGTGACAACGGATAGAAACGATGGGAGATTCATTCTTGAATCAACCTTGGTCCGAGATTGAATTGACGAATACTTTTGGAAAAACCGCTCGATGTGCAAACCTTCTTTTCTCTAGCACGTCGAATGAGTACTTATGTTTTCAAACACAAAAAGTATCTCTGATTGAAAAAGTACTTTTGGAAAAATCGTTCGATGTGCAAATCTTCTTTTCTCTAGCACATCGAGTGTGCACTCTTTTCAAATACAAAAAGTATTTTTGATTGAAAATTGATCTTTCTCATAAAACCTTCATCGTATTTCAAAACTCTTTCTTCAAGCAATACGCGATTGTTTTTCAAATCATTTTTCATCAATCGGTGAATCTCAATTACCGGGTTCACTCGCTCCGTGTTGTCTTCTTTGAGGCGTTCGGTTTGAGAACTAAGAACAAATTTAAACCCATCAAGGAGATTCTTAGGAATCCTACCGATCACAGGCGATGCTTGTCTCGATCAACGAGGAACCGTGGGTCGTGTACCTTAATTCAATGAAAGTGATCAAAGACACTTTCGTGTTTTATTGCTAGCATTGTTTGCGGTACATTTGGACGGTTGGGTGATTAGAATTGAGGAGTCAATCCAAAGCCGCATGCTCACAACATCCACACTTAATTGAAGAAATCATGACCGGTGCATATCTACGTAACACGGCTCGGATATTTTTATACTATGTTCTGTTTGCCACTGCAAATATCTTGAACAAGTAAAGCTTCCGCTACTCGATGAAAAGATGTCATGATCCGTAAAGTGTGAGCATGTCGGTCCGAAAGTTACAACTTCACATGATGGCAACACAATAAAGGGTGATCCGAGATTTAATGTGGTGATGATATCAATGAAAGCTCGAAGATCATCAAAGATGTGGATCGGCTTCAAAGGCCTCCACCGAAAGTACAAAGTAATCGGACTTTGAAGAATCGCTACAAAAGCACAAAGATGCGGATGTTGAAGAATTCAAGTCTCTGAGCTCAAGGCGAAGATTAAATAGAATGCTAGGATTCAAATGTAAATCATGGGGTGACCTCCCTTAGGGGAGATTGTTAGGAATTGGAAATTCCATAAGTAAAATATCGGTCACCCCAAATATAATCTAGCATAAGTTAGCTCGTAGACATATTGTTATTTACGTTTTTAGCAGTTTATTAGTTAGTTTGTAGCGTAGATTAGTTTAGTGTAACACCGTGGAGGAAGGACGGGTCTTTACCCACTGTATGCCTGATCCACAGTCCGACAAGAGGACGGTTTCATTGTAACTATAAATACCCCTTCCATCCATGGAAGGGGTGGTGCTTCTCAATCTAACATTCCATTTGTTTCAAAGCTAGTCTCTACCAAGAACACCCCTCTCTCTACTTTATCTCTCTAAAATGTCTAACATGTATTTCCATCATCCAAGACCACCCGAATCATCAAACACAATAATATTAAGATCCTACAAAAGTCATATCTGAAAAATCAACACCCAAGTATTTTAGCAACACATGTTGAAACACTTATCCAAAACAAACAACCCACTGTGCCACTTATCCCTCTTTGACACCTACTATCCCTCTTCCATCTGTTGGCACCATTAAGTGTATTGCTCATGAACTTCCAAGAGCATCCTTTAAATCAAACGTGCCCTTTCAAGGTGAACCTATACCTCAACCCCTAAGCTTCATAGAGAACCAAAACTTCAAGCACTTCACCCACTAGTTGTAGCAACCAATGAACCATAAGAATTGGTATCAGTACTTTTTGTGTTCAACAACTATGGACAAATAATCAAACTAAGTACTCCCATAGCACAACAAACCCCTACATCACCACATCCTTAGTTAGACACACTAGAAGACCTACCACCTAGATCAACCAATCCACCATCCTTACCATCATTTGAATTCGTTGAGTGTATTGCTCAAAAAGCCCTTGTGTCCAACACTTGTACTAAATCAAATGCACGTTTGAACAAACTCAAACATCCTTTCCCACATATAAGGACTTAGATAATTCATTGTGGCTAGAACCTCAACTATCAAATAAGCATGGTGCTCTTGGTAATTGTTGTCATTTTCCACTAGGTATAAGTAGTACTACCTTCACAAATTATCAAAGTATTAGTAATACTTTGTTGTTAAACTTCGCATAAATTTCGTTAAACCTCAAATCAACATTTCAACAACATATGTTAAATGCAATCTAAAGCCAACATCATACACCCCAAGCAACAATGACTCTTGAGGGTATACATAAGAAACTCGAGTGAATTCATCTTGTCATCATCTAGTGAATATAATCTTGAGACCAAGTTTATTTAGATGGGACTATCCGATTCAAACACTTTGGCTTCATATCTTCATTTAGGAAAACATGATGTTTTGAAAACATTATGCCTAAGAAATCATGCGTTAAGTATTCATCTTGTTAAAAGGATATTGTATATCCTATTCATTATTCTCTCCTCATGACATAAATGGTTGTGTTACAAGAGATTTCATTACACCTCATTGGCTAAATGACCTTGAAACGAACAAGTTCTATGAACTAGCGTATCCAATTCATCTTGTCATACTTATTTTTATAAGGATGATAACTTTATCCCATGCGATAATCTCATTTGTTGAAAGATACTATTTGTATCCATTTCCTTTCAAGCGTACATCATAACCTAACCTTGCTCAAACCTTGTGCACATCCAAGGTTAAAACTACACATCTCTAGAATATACACATGATCTATTAAAGTTAGTAACCTTATTTAGATTCTTGTCAAATAAAGTTCCAAAGAGCTTTCTTGAGAACATTCTTAATTTAACATGTTCCATTCCACAGTCTTAGATAATCAAATCACTTTTAAAGTATACACTTCAACATAAAAGATGTCATCCATTAGATCTTACAATTAGCTATGTAATTTGAACAACCTTAGATTCTAAATACAAGATTAAAACATATCGTTTATCAACACACCATTGTTAAAATTCATGTGTATAACATGACATCTTCATCACCTTAGTTATATTGCATATTAGTTGTGTCACATTGTTAGTATTGGTAAACTATCATCTTTATGCACTTTAATAGGCAAAAGTAGGAGTTCCCATATTTCTAACATGAGAATGACTACTGGAAAACATATTGCACTAGAAACTCAATTTGACCTAACGGTTGAATTGCTTCTGGAGAAAAGTTGGGTATGTGGAATCACCCGTAAAATGGTCGTGTTTAGCCTTAATTGAGCACCGCTAGTAATAGTCTCATATTCATTCTCCAACTTGAAAATTTTGTTTTCCTATACTTGCCTAAAGTAAGTGTTAAAACATTGATAGTTTGCCTCACTTTAGGAATACTAATCAAACAAGTAGTATATATGACTTTTCTTTTAAAACCACTTGCATTGCACTTACATGTATTGATTATATGTTCTTGTTTGATACGATAAGTCGATTTGACATTATCTTAGTGTTTGATAACTAGTCAAATGTAAACCTTAGTACGGTTTTATCTTTATAATTTTGTGTTCTTGTTTCATGCTACTAAACGTTTAAACCTAAACTTTATTTGCATGACACTTACTTTTGAATTATTTTTAGCATGATTAACATATTACTTATAAACTCATAATATGCCATTTTGATACGTGATAATTTTGATATGATATATTTGTGTTTGAAAGCTATTAGTTAGCATTCTTTACATCTATGTGTAATGATACAAATGATATATGATCCAAATTGTTATGTCTTAAACATGGCTTGCATGAATCTTTCATCTTGTTTCTTTTGCTTTTTATCACACCATTTGTTTTGCTACGTGTGCACATATAATCATCAAAGTGCTTTTGGTATAACAAACTTTAGAAGCCTTTTATCTTACAAATTAATCACATAGATTATTGTATATCCAAGTATGCTTAAGTGTCTAAGTCTAACGACAAAACAATCTCATGATGAAATGTCTTGAATAAAGTCGTATTCTTGCATAATATGATTATTTTGATGCTATCTTGTGTGGTGATTTCTTGTCTACTAAGTGCAATGTGTTGTTTTTGCTTATATAATATGTTATCATTTGATTTCTATCATGTTAACATCTTTTGTCACTAAAAAATTTGTTTTGTAGGTTGATAACAAATTATTTGTTATCTCACTTGGTTCTAACTTTTATATGCTCATTTTGCATAATCCCTTTATTGCTACGTAGATTAGTACTATGCTTTATGGGACCCCTACACTTGCATATAGTTTAAAAGCATATAGAATTGAGTTCTAGAGGGTTGGCTTTGCATTTTGTCTTTCAACCAACCTCTTCCAAATCTCATTTTGCTTCCGCTTTCAAAATCACCTCCATCATTATTTAGTTATAACAATACTCTAATCCTCTTTACTTCCTATTAGGAACTCACATGCCTCATCATACGATCATCTCGTATTAATCGAGAAGAGGTGCGTGACTTTAAGGATGAAGTTCATTGTATGCTAACCATCATCCGTAAAACATCACTAAGCTCATCTCTTTAGTTAACCCGAATAACCTCCTAAACACTTTGTTGTCATTCCTTATTTGATACATTACACATTATGTTGGATGTCCACAAATTAAAGGGAGAGAAATCCATTCACATAATTGTCTTTTGTCAAAATTTATGTCTCTTGACTCTAAAAACCAACACATAAGTAAACATCACTTAGCTAAAACCGGTTCACGAAACCACAACTAGTTCAACATTTTAACTTTTTATCACAAGTTTGCACCAATACCTCATTAAGTGAAAACGTATCATGTGTTTTTAAAAACTTCTTCATCTCCACATATAGGATTTTCCTTAAACTAGCACCTTACATCTTCACCATCTAGAACACCATCATAGGATCTTATCCTTTTCTTGCTTATCATGCATGTCCTTGTCCGTGCAAACGATATATTAATCAAACGACCATTCCCAACATATTGGTCTATCCAACTCTCACTCATATGATGTCATTCTCATCCTCATATAGGTACTCATTATTATTATTAGTATTTTCCATATTGTCTTCACTTCTTTTCAAAGTGATAATCATCCATGCTCACAAACCATGCTAATACTACCTTTCCCATTGTCACATAGAATAGGTCATTTTATAATTTGTGTCAATCAATGAACGAATTTATCTTCATGTTATCACTTTTATATTTTTTGGTATCTTCATTATAATATTCTTAGATAGAACGCATTATTGATTACTCTTGGGTTGAAGCATATGAGAACTTGCTCAAAACAATAGGTTGTTAGCATCAATAAATCATTCAAATCATAACCCTTATGCATCATTGAAATGCAATGTCCATTCATATTTTTTCTTTCTCTTAGCTTTGGTCACTTGACATGACGAAAGGATTGCATGAGTCCATATTTTTATATTTGCTATACATATGAGTTTCTAACTCCTTAATAGCTTCCTACCTAATCACCGCCACCTTCCATCACCACTTTCACTAATCATCACCACTATGGATTAGCAAAAACTTACTTTTGTAAATCTCAAGTCATCTACCATCACCACATGAATCATACTAATAAACCGACACCAACACTAGCATCACTAGTGGCACACCCGGTGGGAGACTTCATATCTTCTTTCTAGGAACTATTTTGTAGGTTTTTATCATATTATATTCTTACTTTTCTTATGATTGTAATTAGGAGACTACACTTCATGAGATCTTTGATTATATCATTTATCACATATATACATCTTATTTTCTTTGTGAAAAAGATGAAATATATTGCACTAATGTTTTTCATTGTAGGTCCATCATCATATACACTCTATTGTATATAATTTACTCATCTAAGGATGAAGTTTGCATCAATTATTTTTCTAATTTTAGGTACTTCTTGACATCCTAGAACAAGGAGGAATATCCTTTAGCACTCATTTGCATCGCCTATACACTTGGTTGTATATGACATATTTGTCTAAAGACAAAGCTTCTATTATACTAATATTTATTTTGAAGGTTCATCTTGGCCAGTGAGAGCAAGGGAGCTCCGTCAGAATTCTTGAATGCATCTTATACACACTTTGTTGTATATCACTTACTCGTCAATGACCGAATATAGTTTTGCACTAATATTTGTTTTGTAGGTTTTAACCATACCTCGACCCTCAAACAAGGGGAGCAACCGTCAAGGGAGCATGCATGCATTTATCATCATTCTCACTTTTCAACAAGCATTTGTGCTTGATAAAAGTGGAGAAAATAGGCTAACCTTGCTATGCATTTTTCTTTTCATATATTTCTCATAATTTTTGTTGCATAAAACTAACCTTGATGTAGGTTAAGCCTCTATATTTGATCCATGGATCCGCTACCAAACAAGGGACGGATTGAAGTGGACAATTTAAATTCACTAGGGATGATGCAAGCTCGCCTTTTGGGAGAAATAAGTTAAACTCATGACACGCCACTTTTTGTTTCGACAAAGGGGAGAAGAGTGTAAACGGAGAAGGTAATGTAAAGGTAGTAAGGATACAAGTAACCTTTACATTTTACTTTCTATTACGTTTACATATATTTGTCATCATCAAAAGGGAGATTGTTAGTGCAAATATTACGATATTTAATCTATACTGCCTCGTTTGTTTTGATAGATGACAAACATGTAACTTGTAATACATAACGAAAATGTACAAGTTACTTGTAATCACACTTTGTCTCAACATACATTCAACACCTCTCGATGACTCAAGTCCTCATATGTTACAACACGAGTTAGTACATGTTTGTTATGTGGCATTATGATCAAACCCATTAACAAATCATTTAGAATGTTTAAAATCGTTTAGAGTCACTAAGTATTTTAATAGGTTAACCATTCTATTTGAACCTCATTTTACATTTTGCATTCACAAGTATTTCAAAGGTAAATAGACATTTTATTAACTAGTTACATAATACATTTTACAAGTTTACTTTGATAAACTTTTAATCTAAAATGGAAATACATATTACATCATGGCATGCATCATCCTTGAAATCCTTGGAAGATCTCTTGAATATTTTGGATAGATTGTCACTTAATATATCAAATGTGATCTTGGTAATATATGGCAATATCTTGAAAAGATTTGAAGAAAGATTTTTAGATTTCTGTCAGAACCCACGGAACCAAAATGTATAAAGGACGGAACCCTTTTAAGGGCTCCGTGGTCCGCGGGCACGCTTCGTTCCTTTGCCTATAAATAGAAGCCCATTGTTTTCTCATTTCTTCACCACTTAAAACACATCTTCTCCACCTTCTTGCACACATTTAGATCAATCTTTAACAATGTAGTAACATATATTAAACACCCTAATAGTCATGATCATAATGCTTCTAACATTCATCTTTGTTGTAAGCATACTCTACATTTTGATCAACCAAGGAAAGCTTGGAGATCTAGCCATCTCCACTCACCACAAGTCAAGATCTATCACAACAAGTTTAGAAACTTGTGATCTTCATCATGAAGGCTTCCTATCAAATGGAAGTTCATTTAGAAGTTGTTATTCATATCCATTAGACATTTGTGTCATGGATCATTAGTGTAAATATCATTGCATCATAACAACACTTTCACCAAACTAGATTAGATGGTTTATGTGTTTGTGCCATAAAACACAAGGTTTGTTATGTTGGGACATAAAACATATTGGGAGTGGTTGTACCCTTGTAAAAGAACTCGACATCTAGCTTAGTGTCGGAAATATTGTATAGGCGACATTAGGTTGGTTCTACTCGAACTAGAACCCGGTATTTAGCTTTGTCCCGAAAAAGTGTAAGCGACGATTGTAAGGTTTTCTCCGCCGAGAGGGAGCTTGTTGATTTAGTGAAGTAACTCTCGAGTTGGGTACTTGGGGAGTGGAGTAGGCGGAAATGAGATCCGTGACCGAACCACTATAAATCATCGTGTTCGGTTTGCACTTTCCTTTCTTTATCTCTTTACTTTTATAGTTGCACTATACTATTGCTTGTGATGTGGTTTGATGTTGATGCTTGTGTGACAACTTGGTTTACTATGATTTACATTAGTCACAAACAATAATTGGTACTTTCATATTATAACAAGTTTCATAAACGATTTGATACAAAAGATCTAACGATTTTAAACCAGAACGATTCACCCCCCTACGCTTCCACTAATGACTAAACTTATATTGAAACTTGACGTAATATATATATATATATAAACTTGTAAATAAAACTAGAAAATATATATAATAAAGGGTTTTTATTAAATATTTGATAACAAGACTCGCCTTGTTATTCGATATTTAAAAAGGAACTAACGTCTAAAATGGAAATGTTTTTAATTAATGAGTTATTAAATGTTTCGAGTGCACGTTTACGAAATGTGTCATTTATGAGTATTTAATACCCGTTATGTGTTATGCATGGATTACATATGACCTAACATTAGTAGCGTCAATCCACGTGGATAGCGTACTTGTTAGGTTGACGAATCTAATAAGTGCCGTTATGTGTGTATGATAAGCGTTATTAATGGGTGAATTATCCTTATGACTCGTTAGGATGTGACTAGTTTTTGGGATAATAAGCGACATAAATAAATGGTTGAGTTTATCGAGTTGATTTAATTTGCTAAGATCTAACGATTTATTTCAAAACTTATTAAACTATAAAGCTTATCGCTTAGACGCCTCATTGTGTTGTTATGAGTCGATTGTTATAGATTTAGTGCATTCATGGTGTCTTGTCGGTCGATACCACACACACGATGATACCAAATGCTTGTAACTAAATTGTGAAACGAGACATTTTTGGAGATAAGAATTGGAATATATTTGGGGTAGATAATATTGAAATTGGGAATATATATTAAGTATTGGTTTATATTAATAGGTTGTGTCGAGTCAAGAGTCTTTGAGCCGAGTTAGTCATTATCTGCATTGCTAGTGATTGTTTGTGCTTTGCTTGTTTGAGGTGAGTTTCATAGCCCCACTTTTATCTCTTTTTTAACTAAATTGGGGTGAGAAATCATCTCGCTCTTTTGGACCTTCTTAAACTCTTTTGATTTGCTTATGTGCTCACTAGTTTATATAGATATGTGGTAGATGTTGCCTTAGTCTAGGGTAGCAATCATTTGCTATAACACTTGCTGCTAGCTAAGAATAGATATCTACTCCGACCTAGTCCAGGTAGCATTTGTTCTAGGCCTTACTACAACTGTGGTCTTGGCTAGATTCGCTTGGGTCCTCGCGAGATCTTGTTTGTGTTGTTGGTGTGTGATTGGTATGTTTATTATGTATCTATCTTAGTCTCGCATATCAAATAAACTCTTACAGGTCCACTATTGAATTTATACTTAAAATTATGAACTCACCAGCGTTAACTGACCTTTTAGCATGATTTTCTCAGGTAATTGAGTTGATGTTTGGAATGCTTGTTCTATGGAGGCTTGGCAGAGAGGCATGGTTGAAGGATCATATTTAAACTCTGATAATATTATGCGGACCTATTTTATAATCTATGTTGGGCCTTATATTTGACTATTTTGAGATGATTGTATTCAAATAATTAATTATGAGATTGGTTTTGAACTATTTTATGACTATCTTGTTTTACTATAATTTTGTGATGTACCAATCCAGTAATGCCCCGAAAGCTTGTTTAAGTCTTCCGCTGTACCGAGATTTGGGGGTGTTACAATATTTGATGATGTGTTTTGAGAATCTCGGTTTCTAGACATCCTGAGCGTTTTTGATCAAGTTTGTGAGGGTTTTTTGAATGTTTTTAGAGTGTTTGATTGTTGTGATTCAACCAAAATCAACCATAGTATTTATAAGGATGTTTAGGAGGGCTAAATGGGTTTTTTTTTTGTTTGTTAACAATAAAAACGGTAAAAAAAACACAACCAAACGGCTAGTTTCATGTTGTCTTCCTCGTTATCCGCCATCTTGTAATCAATAAGGCTCACGGCTAGAAACCGGTTTTTCAAATCGGTTTACAAACCGTTTCTAGCCTCAAAATCAAGAACCGATTACAAACTCATGGATCCTTCAAGAACCGAACCGCTTCTTAGAAAACGGTGTTGGTGGTTTCGGTTTCATATTTTTTTCGATTTTGGTTTGAACCGGTTTGTTTGCCCACCCTATCGCCAATGCATATCATCACAAGACTACAAACTTAAACCGAAAAAAGCCTTGCGCCAAAGGCTCGAGTTTCAATAAATTGTCTAAGTTAGGGGTGGAAATGAGTCGAGCCGCTCGTGAAAAGCTCGGGATCGGATCGGTAAAAGCTCGAACGAGCCGAGCCTAAACGAGCTCGAGCCCGAGCTCGAGCCTAAGTTGCACTGCTTATTAATCGAGCTCGAGCCCAGTTTTACATACAAAGCTCGTTTGGGCTCATGAGCCTAAACGACATTATGATATTTTAAATATTAAACAAATATACGAGCCGAGCTCGAGCTTATTAACGAGCTCAATAAAGATATATTACGAGCCGAGCTCGAGCAGGCCCGAGCCTATAAAACACCACGAGCCGAGCTCGATCCTAAAATTTAAGGCTCAAACGAGCCGAGCTCGAGCCTTTTGTAACTTAAACGAGCCGAGCTCGAGCTCTGCAGTTCTCGGGCTCGGCTCGGCCATTTTCACCTCTATTAGACTCAAATCTAGCCGATCGGATGACGCAACCAGTTGCAATCATCCACTAGATGTAGTAATAACCACACTTATCACCGCCACTTTAACATTAACTCTTTTTAATTACCGAACCATCCACGAAACCAACCACACAAAAATAACACACTTAAACACAAATATACCTCACGATACACATACAAACAAAAATAACTAATTTGGAAAACAACTTGACCAAATAATCCCCAAATCCTTGATGACACGTGAAGGGTGGAGCAAAGAATTGTGACGACGTATCATTAGGGTTTGAACACACGATATCCCATCTTCCATAATGGTGGTCTTACAATCATACACATATTTATAAGCATGCAAGACTACTTATTATGAAGCTTCATGAATCTTGTGAAATGATTTTTGAAGTGTACCAATTTGCCTAGTAATCAAATATGGCACACAACAATAACAATATCACATTGTTAGAGAGCATGATATGGAGAGGTGGATATCAAGGTTATAAAAATCATGGATCGGTAGTTGGTCGGTGATCTTTTGTAGTTTGTAATGGTTTTAGGCGGGTTAATCTATGATTAATCAAATTAGTATTTTCGCAAGTTTTAGGTATTTTCATGAGTTTTGGTATTCCGACAAGATTTTTCTAGAAAACAACTTACTTATAATATATATAAACAACGACTATAAGTGATTAAAACAAGTTTTTATATTTCGGCAGGATTTGCAAGTTTTGAAAAGTTTGATCACCATTGACCACGATTAACCGATTTACAAAAATCAAAACAATTAAGGTTTTTCACCACCGGTGGATATAGACACTTCATCGGTGTTGATCGGTTCGATTAATTTGGTTACATTTTTTTAGGCCAACCCGAGAACCGAACCGAACCAAATTCAAATTCGGTTTTCGGTTTGGTTCGTTTGAATTCTAATTCGATTCGGTTCTTGGGTTGACCGAATAACCCAATTTCACTATTTTTAAGAAAAATTAATAACTACATAAATATTTAGCAAAAAAAAATATTTTAAGCATAAAAGTGTTTTATTATTTTATAATAACTTTTTAGTAGTATTTATTTATATATTTAAATATACATAAAAATATATAAATATATATATTTATATGAATTCGCTTTGGTTAAAACTCAAACCTATAACCAACCCGAAGCGAATTAGTAGTTCGGTTTGGTTCGGTTTTAGCAAATTCGGTTCGATTATTAGTTCGATTCTGTTATTTTCTTGGTTTGGTTCGGTTTTGCTTTCGGTTTATTGATGCCTTTTCGGTGCCATGCATGAATAAACACTCACACTTATATGAACTTTCTTATAAGATGAGGGGATGATATAAAAGCCTAAACAAAAACCGGATGTTAATCAAAACGTTACCCGATAACTTCGTCAAATCAAACACAAACCCAAACACCCCAAAATGACGTCACTAGCACGGCTAACCCGCAAAACCCTAACCGCCACCAACTACCACCACCTCCTCCGCCGCACCTTCGCCACCGAATCATCATCGCCGTCAATAACTCCGTCGCCAGATCGAGTGAAATGGGACTACAGAGGTCAACGACAGATCATCCCCTTAGGTCAATGGCTGCCGAAGATAGCGGTAGACGCATACGTGGCGCCGAATGTAGTGTTGGCTGGACAAGTGAATGTGCAGGATGGATCGAGTGTGTGGAACGGTGCCGTTTTGAGAGGGGATTTGAATAAGATTACTGTTGGTTTTTGTTCTAATGTTCAGGAGAAATCTGTTGTTCATGCTGCTTGGTCTTCTCCTACAGGTTACTTTTTTTATATAGTTTTTTAGGCCTTTAATTAGTAAATGTTGGTGGATCTAATGATTTAGGATTAGGGTTAGGAACGCATGTTATATTATTAGTAGTAGGGTATGTTTGGCAAAAATAGGAGTAGCTGTGGCCTGTGAGCGGTAGCAGTTTTTTTCTATAAATTTTTTTGGTAGCGTAGCTGGAGGTGTAATCATAATGTGTAAAACAGCTCTTAAATACTCAACGCTCCTAAATGCTACTTCATGAAGCGTTGAAAAAATGAGCATTCCGAAGAAAATAGATAAATCTACTTGTGCTTGCCAAACGAGTATTAAAAATCACAACGCCCAACGCTCCTAAATGCTCACTTCAAACACACCCGTAATATATGGGAATTAGGGTGTTTGTTTCGCTTTATTTGTCTTATGAGCTTATTTGATTTTGGCGTATAGTTTTATAAGCTTGAATTTTATGTAAGTAGTATATAGACGATGGTGTTTGCTTAAGCTTATTTGTGGAGTTATCAACTTACTTGATTTTGCCGTGTATTTCATAAGCTCGAGTTTTCCGACTTATTTTGAGATTTATGGGTGTGTGTAAGTTTATTACTACGTATGTCATAATAAGCTTATGTAAGTTCTTAAGTCCCAAAAAAGCCGTAAAATTTAATTAGTAAATGTTGATTTATCTAATGAATTAGGATTAATATGAACGCGCTATATTGTTAGTGATGTATATAGACATTAATGTGGGAGGTGTTTATATGAGCTTATTTGGTTTCATTCTTATATTTCTAGGTTCGAATGTTATATTAGTAGGGTATGTTTGGCAAAAGTAACTATTGGTGGAACGGAGATGGAGGTGGAGATTATAAAAGAGATTATTCATATAAGCTACATGAAGTAGTATTTGATTTTTAGAGATTATGGAAGATTATTTTTATAATCTCTTATAAGTTGCTAAACAAAGCTTATATTTTAAGTAGCTTATTTTTCAAAAAATAAGCTTAATCTCTTAATAATCTCATGTCCCAAACATACCCGTAATATATAGACAAGGGTGGATGCTTAAGCTTATTTGTGGACATGCTTAAGCTTATGATCCTATTTGATTTCGGATTATATTTCATTAGCTCTATTTTTCCTGATTATTTTGAAAAGTTTATTATGCCATAACAAGCTTATGTAAGTACATAATGAGCCAAAATTATATAAGCTCATAAGCCCACAAATAAGCGTAAACAAGCACCCCCTTGGTTTGTTGGATAATTCAATGTTTTATTGATTATAAGGAGGCATGCGTTAGCTGTTTTCTTATCTTTGATTTGATTTGATTTATTAGCAGATGTTCATTTTTTAGAAGGATATGCTTAAGCTTATTTGTGGACATGCTTAAGCTTATGATCCTATTTGATTTCGGATTATATTTCATTAGCTCTATTTTTCCTGATTATTTTGAAAAGTTTATTATGCCATAACAAGCTTATGTAAGTACATAATGAGCCAAAATTATATAAGCTCATAAGCCCACAAATAAGCGTAAACAAGCACCCCCTTGGTTTGTTGGATAATTCAATGTTTTATTGATTATAAGGAGGCATGCGTTAGCTGTTTTCTTATCTTTGATTTGATTTGATTTATTAGCAGATGTTCATTTTTTAGAAGGATATGTCAAATTAGGAATTGTGTAGGTTATTGAGATTTGGATTAGGAACGCGATAGACCTTGGGAGAGTATAGGATAATTGAGTGTTGAATTGATTACTTGTAGAGTGATTTTCCGTATTGTTATTTGGTTTAGAGGATATGGTTTTTGATGATATTTTGTTAGTGAGATGTCTATTTTATTAAAGGTGGTTATTTTTAGTGATTATTTGTGGATTTATGATAAAATGTATGAAGTTTTGTGTGGATCTGTTGATTTAGGATGATAAAATTGGGGATTTTATGGGCACATTTTGTAATAGAGTGATTTGTAACTACCCTTCCCATATTGGTATGAGATGAGACATTTGAGTCCCTTATAACTCTTAAGTGGTGGGCTAAGAGGATGTGAGGAGTTTAAGTTGGGGAGTTTGTAACAATGCGTGTGTCCCGTATTGTTATGAGATAAGACATTTGGACCGGCGTAGAGATGTGATTTATGAGCTTAAAGATATTGATTTTAGGTATATTTTGATGCTTCATGGATTCTATTGTTTAGAAATATTCATGATTGATATTGATTTATTTAGCGTAATGGTTGACCGGGTTCTCTTAATAGATAGTTTTTAACAAAGTGTCCCACATCGGTGTGAGATAAAACATTGTGCCTCTTATATGTCTAAAGTAGTGGGCTACTGGTATCCATCCACCATGGTTTTAGTTGAATCGGAAGGATACCCGAGTAGTCCATTGCTTTCGACTTCGAGAGCGTTACACGCTTTTATGCCTTTTCTCTGGTATAAGGAAAGGCTGTGAGTTGAATAGCTGAAGGAATTAAGCTTATTTGCATATTTAAACAAGAAAAAAACTCATAAGCAATTGAATCTAGTTTATACAAACACCTTTAATGCGCTTGATAGCTATCTCAAATAAAATTATTGAAACATTCTTAACCACTATCCTTTTGCAATTTTTCTAATTGATAATCGGCCACCTTTTTATTTTTGTCTGTGTCTTTTTCGACGCGCTTCAAATATTGAGGGTTGATAACTTTAGAAACTAGAGAAGTGGCTTGCCTAGTATTGTGAAACTAGTTCTAAGCATCAAGTAACTCTGCAGCTTGGAGGCTTTGTTGTTCTGATGTATTACTTGGGAGTCGTAGATTAACTGGATTTTTTTTTCCTGATTATAGTTGATTGTTCGTCAAAGTGTGATCTTATATCAATTCCATACATATTAAGATTGTTTTTTCTATACAGTTTCTCATTCCAAATTTGTGGTTGCATCCTGAAGCTAAAATAATGTGACAGGATCATAAAACCACACATTTTATGTTCTTTCACAAGAAACATGATTTTTGGCAGAATAAGTGAGGTAAAAGAATAATAAACTGCTTAGTGTGATAATTTGCTCAATGGTTATAGTAAATGAATGGTTATTCGTAAAGCTAGATTGTTGGATGTAAATGCGACAGTAAAAAGTTAAATCATGTAAAGTATTTGTACGTGATGACATTTCAATAGAGGTTCGAGACTATTGTATGGATAACTATGATATATCTGAAACTGTAGTGATTATCAAGGAATCAAGTTTAAGACTCACGACCAATACTTTTGGTATTTCTTTCTGCTAGCTCTATAAGTAGTCAATGTGTTAAATACTATTTAAAAACTTTATTACACAGGGTAAATGGGTAAATGGAGAGGGATTCCTGTTCATGCTACTGGGGAAAAGCCTCAGCCACGTGGCCTAACTAGTATTCCCGTGGCCGTTTTCGGACTCGTCACTGGCCATGCCAAGATGTTTACCCATCGAGGTTCAAACCCGGGTCTCTTGTGAGACCTTCGGGCTGCTTTACCACTGGCCACCTTGGAGATGGTTTATATTATACATTGATATTCTAATACTTGAGAGGCGATGATATGCATTCTGAATGCACTTTGGGTGTGACAGAGCTCAAATGTCTTGAGGGTGAGAATTGATGCTTTTTCTCTATTGAGGGATATATATGCAAATGGCCCAAACAATGTATGAAAGCATGCCTCGGCATTAAAACATCCTCTAGTTTAAGCGAGAGTAAATTGAGATGTTTGTTAGGACAACTGGTTATCTATTGTTTTATTCCATCTATTTTGCAATTCTGGTATCTCCATATTTAGGTCCTTATCTTTAGTAGTTCCTGGGTCCTGACTTCCTTGTAGACTTGTAGTCTACTTTTTGGTTATGTATTTGTTACATTTGGAGTATCTTGTGCTACTTAGACACCACTACAGCTTGAATGGGTGGCTTAGAATGATGCCGGAATCAATGAATATTTCTGTTTAACATCTTGAGATTCTATCTGCATAGGACAGACACAAATTGGATTAAGATCTGCCTCTGGACCATGGTACATTTAGACATTAAGACGGCAAACGTGGATTGAAGAATCTAGAAATTTAAACATACTGGCATATGCGAATTATCCATCACAAAATGTGCCATGTGTTAGTGGTTTATACATACGATACTCGGCTTTCAGATTATTTGTTGTAGTCCATATACCTATCACTGATATACATATCTCAGACCCCTAGATGCTCTAGTTTCCTACAATCTCTGATGGCTCTAGTTTCACCAATACATTTGACTACTGCTTTGGGATAAAAGGCTTGTAGTAGCTTTTTATCTGCTAGTTCTTACTATTATTGCTGTACTTGCAAATAATTCTACACGCAGATCATGCTAGTTATTCCTCAGCCTTGTGCTTATGTTTTGGCATGGCTTTTGCTACCAATAATAAGGCTGAAACTATATTTATTTTATGTCGTTTGGTTACAGGTTTACCAGCAGAGACTATGATCGAGAGGTTTGTGACAGTTGGAGCCTACTGCCTATTGAGGTCTTGCACCATCGAGCCAGAGTGCATAATTGGGCAACATTCAATTCTGATGGAAGGGTCCTTGGTTGAGACCCACTCTATACTTGAAGCTGGATCTGTATTGCCTCCAGGAAGGAGGATTCCCACAGGGGAACTATGGGCTGGTAATCCGGCAAGGTTTGTGAGGAAACTGACTCATGAAGAAACCTTAGAAATCCCAAAACTTGCTGTTGCCATTAATGATCTGAGCAAAGAATATTTCAACGAGTACTTGCCTTATTCAACCATATATCTGGAGGTCGAGAAGATGATGAAGTCTCATGGGATTTCAATTTGATAAACTATTGTGATTTTTTATGCATCAGTTATTCCGTAAAAGGAGAAATAAGAAAGTTTAAGGAGACTTTTTAGAGAGGCTTCTTGAGTTTGCTTGTTTTTGTATTTTGATTCCAAAGGCCGAACTGGCATCTACTCTTTTGTGACTTGTGGGTAGACTTTCTTGGCCCTTTTCGGGCAGACATTCATTAGAAATGTCTTGTTGTATGTCGCAAAATTAAGCTTTACAAATGCATTTTAGCAGTGAAAAATAACAACCATCTTGTCTCAATTATAAACGTATTTTCAGATATTATGATTGCTTTGAGTTGAAGTTATGCGTGTCAATATCTTGTTTTAGATAATTATAGTGATATTTTGTTAAATATTTTGTATAATGTCTTGGTTAAATATTTTGTGTAACATTTTGGTTAAATGTAGAGATTAGTATAATTTGAAAACTATTAGATATGTATTTTCTTTAAACCGTGACAGTCATACAAAGCGTGTATGTCTAATATCTCTTTGTGTAACTTTCCATTTACATTTGTAAAAGTCAAACCATAATTTTTTGTTTGATAGACGACACGTGGCTCATCAACAGCTCCGGAGGCATCACGTGTCGAATGGGCACACATACCATCCGCGGGCATTGACTTGACGCACTTCATGTATCTATATTATTTCTGTAAGCGCGTTACATGTCAGCCGCGCGTAGTACTATAAATTGACTTGCACGCTCGTTTTATCAAATTTAAGACCACTAACATAATGCAAAACAACTATTCGTGTGCATCATGTCTCGCGCGCACAACCTTTGCGCTACTTCAACGGTTCAACCTTGTGAGCTGCTTCATCTTGCGCGCTGACTTTGCATGCATGAAACAAGAATCATATACGTAATAAACATGGGTTTTTTAACTCGCGGCTTTAAGAGCAAGCTAAGACAACAAAAATACAAAAATAAGCAGAGACCCACATAAAAGATATTTGTTTGTACTTTTACGCGATCTTTATGTATTTTTTCATGGATCTTTATTTCTTATGATATCTTAAATCTGAGTTAGAAAAAGCCCAATAAACATATATTTTAGTGTATGCATTTATTTAATTCTTTGCATACTCATTTATAACTATCAACAGTTGAGTGGTATAAAATAGACTCACAACAATAACACCATACACCAATAACACTGCTCACGCCGTATCGCCACATCGCCTTTACCATTTAACATTAACATCCTCAAAAACACCCACAACAATAACATCCCAATAACACATAACACCACTAATATTTCATATTTTCAATTTCAACCCTTAAACTAAATCAAACACTTCATTTTTAAACTAAAACAAACATTTCATTAAAACTTAAAACATATTACAATACGAGACTAAAAAAAAATACAACGAATAAAAAAAAAAAAAATACAACGAAATAAAAAAATACAACGAAATAAAACGCTTTACGGACGAGGTTTCAAGTTATATTTTGCGATGATTCGATCTTTTTCGTCATTGATCCACCGACGACCATTGGATCTTGCCCACAAGAAAGGCGTCATCAAAACTTTATTTCTTCCAACCGGGTTATTGTGAGATGTTTTTCTGCTGCGCCGACCCGTCGCGCTTGAGACTTCTCGTTTCATACGAAACTCGTTTGCTATAGTTTCGGTGAAATAAGTCGACGAGCTCGTTCCTCCAGGCTTGTTCCCCGAAGACTTGTTGTAGTCTCGGATCTTGCTTTCTTGGTAGCACGCTTTCCCACGGGGCGAGGTTGTTCATCTTGACCAAACAAAGCCTCGTTGGTTTCGCTGGACTTCGCGGTTAAATCAACCGGTTCCGGCGTGTTCCATTTCTTATAATGACGCAAAACCTCCCAGCGTCTTCGAGACCAAAAGTCGATCCTCGGTTTCCTCACGATACCATTGCTTTTCCGTTGCATCACATCCACTCACTTTCCCCGCCGTTGATCCCGTTTCGCACGTTTGTAATGAGAGTTGAACTTTGTGCATATGCCGCTCAAAGTTTTCCACTGCTCGACAACATGTCCTTGTTGCGCCGCTGATAGTTGTTTTATTGAACTCATTTCGACCGATACCAAAACGTATCTACGGGTTGGCACTTTCCAACTTTCGGATCCTCCAAACAATGCATGTAATATGTTGCAAGTAATGCTTCCTCTCTTGAGTCCAACGCGTTAACAACAACTTCCTCTTCATCGTAATCAACTGCCTCGGGTCTTTGGATTTCTTTGATTTTCGCTAACGCGACCTTTTCCTTTTTCGAGGAGACATGGGTGTGTCGGCAACATCACGTGTTTCGGTTGTGATTGTTGTGATTGTTGTGTGAATTGTAGGTTTTGAAAGTTGGAGTTTAAGGTGTTTTGTTGGTTTTGTTGTTGCCAATACGTAAATGCTTGATGTTGTTGATACATTTTTGGCTCGATAAGCCTAGTGGGTTGGATTGAAGATGAACCCGCGTCGGGTTAGATGATGAACCCGGGTTTGAGGATTCCACCCACCAGCAAGAAGATTGTAGAAAGATCGTCGCCGCCTCCCGACATTGTTTTTTTTTTTTTTTTGCGCTAATAGAAGTTGAAAGATTGAGAGATCGGAGAGGATTTAGTAGTGGAGTGTGAAAAGAAATGGTGTTTTAATCGGGTATTTATAGTGGTAAAAGATTTTTGAAATTTTTTGAAAATAACGGTAGTAGTCGTTTAGGGTGTTTTTGATTTTTTTAAAAATAACGGCTAGTAGCATTTATAGGGTAGAAAATGTAAATTTTTGATTTTTTTTTTTTGCCTCCTTAACGCCTGCTGCTTTGCTTTGTACAGCAACGCGCTTTTTCTTCTCTTTAACGCCAAGTCACAACAAGCAGAATTACCATAACGCTTATTTTTTATCTTATAACGCCGTTATGGCGTTCATTAATGCGAGTCTCTAATAGTTAGAGTTGCATTTTGGAATATAATTTGTGCCAATCATACCTACAAAGATTCTTTTCTCATTAATAATGTATTATCTAATGTCAAATGGAGAGAAGCGTGCATAATAGATCATAGAAATTAATGGCGCGTATCAAGTGAAAGGCGCATGTCGACATATCTAAAATTGGCTGGTTTCGATAGGAGGCGCGTGTACCATGTGGAGCACGCTATAGTCTGTTTTCGTAAAATGCTGAAAATTGATCTCGTTTCGTAAATGGAGTATGGTATAGTGTTTATTTTTTATTTATTTATTTATTTTTTTTTGTTTTCAATTGATTTTTGGTACTTTCTTTGCTTTAAGTAACATGCCCTTTCTTACATTTCATAGGTAACGTGTTTGATGATCTCTTTGACAGTGATTATCTGATAGCATAATTATTTAAAAGCAAATTACAAAAACAAACCATATATATAGTGATTATACGAGAACGAACCATTTTTATAGTTTACCGACATGACCATTTTACGTCACTATCATACATAATACAATCATACCGTCACAATCATACCCTTTTCCCACAAGATACCTTTTTCCATCAAGTTTTTATGCTCTATAAATCAAAAGGAGTCAGATCATGTAAATCAAACAAATCTTTATATGACAACGTAAATCAAACAAACCTTTACATGATCATCAAACAAACCTGATCATAACAAACCTTTTACATGATCATCAAAGATTTACAAGGTAAAACAATGAAAATTTCAGAAACCGTTTCACAAACAACTCGATACTGCTTATTTCACCCTCCAATAAACAGGTCATCATAGCAAATTATCTTTTATCCAAACACCCCCAAACAGTTTATCTATTGTATAAAACGCAATAAACAGATAAAACATTCATGATAAGCAAATCCCAAACACCCGTATATATATCATAGTAATAAATCTTCAAAAAACAAGAGCTTGCCCAACCCATTTTGTCACAACAAATTATCATCTAAATTTCCAACTCTTTCATATTACAACTACAAACCAAATCTAATCATAGCAATAGTAACCACTAACCTCCACAATTTCACGAGCCCGGTCCATATTTCGACACAATTTCACCCAGCTCCTCATCTTCCTAGCCTCACTCCTCAACCTCTCAAGCAACGCCTCATCAAGACTAACATCAGCATCAGTCACTGGTGGAACCCTCTTCTCCCTCCTAAACACCATCTTCTCCGCCCTCATAACTCAAGCTCCACGCCCGCCACCCAGGTTCCACGCCCAGGACATGTTCCACGCCCAGGACATGTTCCACACCTAGGCATGCCACGCCCAGGGCACGCCCAGGTTCACGCCTAGGGCACGCCCAGCTGCTCATGCTCCACGCCCACCACTCGGTTCCACGCCTCATGCCACGCCCGTGGCACGCCTCATGCACGCCTGTGGCACGCCAGGTCACTCCTCGCCCGGCACGCCGAACACGATCACGCCCAAACTTCTCGCTCGACCACGCCAGAGAATTGGTGTACCGTGTCACGGTTTAAAACGACACGGCACCGATCTAACGCTAATATTGAAAAGTTCATTTTAGAAAATTGTATGGGCGTGGTTTACATCCGTAAAGTACTAGGGAAAGTGTTCATTTCAAAATTTTCCTCATTATTTAATCAACTAAACGGTAATGGAATTATATTTAATCAACTAAATTTGACTATCGTTCAAAAAAATATAAAAAAGAAAAATAAATAAAATAAATGACTATGTGATAGCATTATTTAATCAACCAAACACGAGATCGGGCATTGATCAACTCGAGCATTTGCCTATTTCAAAGAACTATTGTGGCGGGGACGAGCCGGGACCAAATATGATCGGGTGCACAAAATCTTTTGAACCGTAATACTGAAACACATTTCAAGGACCGGTGCATTTAAGATGCATTTAGAAAAATCGGTGTTTTTTTCAAAATTAGCACTATATCAAAAAAATTCATGGATTCCCGGCACCCACGAGAACCCCTAGCTCGAATCCCGATTGTGGCCTCTTATAAGATGTCGGGTAAGTTACTTCCTATAAAGTAAAACAAACATTTATTCCATGATTTTGTTAATATATTGATTTATAAATCATTTAGGTGTGAATTTTTTGGGTAAAGGATTTTACTCGGATATAAATCATAATAAGTTCGACGATATGGAAAACATCAAATCGACTATACGATACACATGCACAATTTGTGCAACTAACTAAGGACAAAGAGTGACATGCCACTCTTAGCACAACTCAAAAAATAAGGATCTAAACATTACAAACCAAAGACGCTTAGATATATATATTAACTCATGCGACCTACATTGTTGAGAACAAGAGATCGAGGTAATTTCCACCATCCATAAAATCTTCCACCGCTTTGACTTAAAGCGGAACGATAACAACTTAAGACGAACAAGAGCCAATATAACATCAATTAGTTGCTCTTTGAACGCCTTTGTTGAAATAATCTTGAGTTCCTTTCTTGCCAGATGAAATACGTCGAGGCCGCCAAAATCAGCTTAGAAGCAATACAATACACGGAACGACTATAAAGCATCCCATTAACAATCAAATCCCATGAGGAAGAAGTCTGATGAAGACCAGATTTTGTCTTTACACATGCCCATACTTGCGAAGAAAACACACACTCGAAGAATAGATGTTCGTGGGAATCCGGTTCAAGCTCACACAATGGACAAATCAACGGCATTACAGAATATGAACCATGAGTATCACAATGTCTAATCCTATCCCAAGTTTTTAGTTTACGTTTGAAAACTAACCAAAGAAGAAAAGCATGCCGAGGATGCAGATGTAAACCAAACAATCCTAGACCATGCAACTTCCATACCTCTAGGTCGAATATCACACCAAACATTCCCCACCGAATAGTCTTTAAATTCCCATTCCTATCCCGCCACACAAACATTAGGTGTGAATTTTAAGAAATGGCAAGACACAAAACCATCAAAGGTTTGGATACATATAAACGAGCTAGTAACATGTGATATCTTCAAATCATACAATTTTTATTTACAAGCTTCTCCTATATTATAAATGAGTTCTTTAATGCCTGCACGTTGCAGGGGGTTTAAATAAACATCATTTCATGAAGCTGAGATCTTATAAGCTTTAGCGATATCGTCTATTTACTTTTATCGTTAGTTATTAGATAATATGTATATAAGTGATTTGTTGTCAAAGCTAAAACTTGATGAGCTATCACGAGGTGTTAATACAAATATCGTCATTAAACGTTATTTATATTTTTGATCTTTGCATAAGTTTTGTTAACGACAAAAGTAAATTTAATTTATAAAAGCTTAAAGCTTGTCAAGTTTAATAGATATTTAAACAAGTTTTTTCAAACAATATATTCATCATTCAAGCATTTACATTTATGATTAGTAACATCTTGATATGACTCTAATCATTATGTATAATAGTAGTTTTTAGAATGTGTTAGGTTCTTTAAACCAAACACTACTTAAGCATTTGCATATTTCTAAAATAGAAATACAACATATGACATCATGTATTACATCATGGAAATCATTAGAAGATTCCATTAGATATTTTGTGTAGATTTGTACTCTTCATATCTTGCACAATCTCACTTAGATAGAGTTGACTTTGGCAAGATTTGATATCTTGGTTGTCGACCATGGTACCAAATGGTACACGCGGAACCCTTTAAGGGTCCGCCGTCCGTGGACGCCTCCTCGTCCATTTTGGCTATAAATAGCAATGCCAAGCCAAGTAGTTTTTCATCCCTTTCTAACATACTCTCATACATATCTTCTTTCTAACCTTTCTAACTCGGTTCATATCATATTAGTGATCTCTTTGTAGCAAAGAAGATCAAGTCATATTCAAGCTTCAACGAGAGTTGGAAGTCTTGTTTGTTTAGTCTTGTTTGTTTAGTGTTGTATGATCTAGTGTTGATCCATACTTCATTGTTGTATCAAACCATCATAATCTTAGTGAGGTGTGAGTGGTTAGTATTTTAGTCCTCAAAATACATTGTGTGTATTTTATAAACTTAAACGATCCATGGAGTAGTTGTACCAATGGATTTATCTTGGAAAGAACTCGACATCTAGCTTAGTGTCGGAAATAGTGTTTACCTAGAAAAGAATATGAAAGAATTTTTATGTGAAACCGCCAAAGTGTAAAGGTTTTCTCCTTCTTGTTCAACAATATGAACAATTTGTGAAAGGAGCTTGTTGACTAGTGAAGTTAAACTCACTCCATCCCAAATGAAGAGCTGTGAGACTCTCTCAATAATGTCACTAGGAGCTAATTGTGGAGTAGGAGAAAGATTCAGATCATCAAAGGAAAAAGAGTCCTTGTAGGGCGGAATCAGCGATGATGATGAATCTTGTTCCGTAACCACTATAAACAACTTGTTGTGGTTTGATCATTTCTTTCCTTATTTACTTATTACACATTGCTTGCATATTTCATTAATACCATACTCAAGATCAATATCAATTGATCTTTCAATAAGTTTCAAAACAAAGTTTTTAATTGGTAAACTATTCAACCCCTTCTAGTTTTCTACAGGTCATTGAGTACCCTATCTTCAAAAGAGTTGGTTAGGAATTTACCAAACTAAAATATGACCAACACTTTTATGAAGCTTGAAAATTGGTACCAAATATGAATTCAATTGGCAAATTGCATAACTAGTCATTGAAATTAGGTACTACATTATCATATTGCATAAATAATTCATGCTTCCCACTAATTGATAGATAATAAATATAAGGCCTTATTCAAACAACCAAACACCCCATGTCAAAAGTTTTGAAAAGCTTCTCACTTGTAGGAAAACAATTTTTTTTCATTGCTAATACAAATAGAAACGTTAAAATTTTCATCACTTGCATGCTCTTGAATACTAAAGGTATTGCATAACTAATATGCACTCCCGGGTATATTCAAATGTAGCCACATTGAATTAGGAGCATTTGGGTTATCTCATGGTATTTGCCAAACACCCCACTAAAACTAATTTTCTTTGTGCATAAAATGAGTCGAGATAACCGCAACTCCAAATTGTTTTCATATAGGCACACACTAGAACCAAAAGACGTTAAAATTTATTTTCATGTTTAACATATTAATTCTTATCCTTAGGAATAACCATGGTAGCCATAAGATTCTATGATCACAAAGACACCCTTAACTACATTCCCAAACACCACAAAACAAATGACTTACCAAGGAACAAGTAGAAATATTTAGGGTCTAGAATCAAGGTACTTCCATGAGGTAGAACCATTCACTCATCATTCCTTCAACATACCAATCTTCGTGAGGAACTAGCCGCCATTCAATTCGATTGTCTTCGACATCGATGAACCTATTTGTCCTAGGTTTGTGTTAGAATTCTATGCTAGTGTGACCGCTTTAATAATGAAGACGCCGATGAATTTTGTCTTAGCTTTAGAATCAACCAAAATGACTTCACCATCACCTTAACCGAATTTGCTAAAGTGCTAGGAATTCCCAACCGAGGAACTTGTGTCTACACGGACAAGTGGTCCTCACCGCCTTGATACAATCAATGACCGCACTTCGCTACCTAACTCGCTTGGCCGATAAGGATACCATCCGTGAACACCTTTTAACCCAAAGAGTGATACAACCCGAGTTACCCGAAAGGAAAAGAGGTAAACCGAGATCCATATGGAATGGAGCTAAATGAACTTAAGCCCGAGTTTAAGAAATGGGAGGAGCTACTTAGAGCCAACGCCATTAGCAATCAGAGGAAATAGGGATCACATAAACGCTTGTCTTTGTCACATGCTCTACAACTTGTCCACCCGCCAACCATTCAATTTAGCCTACTACATTGCTAGGAGAATGATTGATATTCCAACTCAAGGGTCGGTTGCTCTTCCATACGGGATGCTCCTTACCCGTCTTTATAGAAACTTTGCACCAATCCCACCAACTCCAAAAGGGATGCACCTTCACTATGAACTCATTCCTCACATCTTTGTACCTTTGAGTGATGAACAAGTTGCTAAGACTAAAGGCAAGAGAGCTAAACCTCCAACTCCTTCATCATCATCATCAAATAGGTCCGAGGATGGTCTTCCAAGCTCTCGTCTTCCACCTCATGAGTATTACGCATCTCTTCCCGAGATCGAGAATGAATCAGCAGAGTTCAAACAAACTAAGGGAATGTTCAAGTGCCTTGGTAGGATGATGAACAAGATTTACAAGAAGTTGGACAAATGAGGATACTTTAAGGAGTGTTTGGAACAATGCATTTTCTCTAATGTTTGATACTATTTTGTTGTTTTTATCTTGTAGGATGATAATATAACTTCTAAAATTGTCGTTTGCTAACAATCTTATGCAGGAGGATAGCGCAAGTATGCTATCAAATTTTACCCATTTTCACTATTATGTGATAATCAAAAAGTCTTTCTCAAAATCTATGCTCCACTATGTTTATACATGTGTTATTTACTTTTCCTAACTAGAAATGTTTAGTATAACAGCTTTTGAGAAAATTTCGTGTTTCGAAATGTCCCCGACACCTAAAAACGTACTCGTCCATATTTCAAGACTCCACGGATCGGACGGCACCATAATTTTGGTACCGCCCTTTATGTATTTTGGTACCGCCATGCACATGCAGCGGACCGACATTTTACACCCTTTTAGGGTACCGTCCTTGTATGGTTGTGGTGCCGTGGATCCTCCGTACTTTTCTCGATTTCGACTCTTCGTGATTCCAAATTATCTTCCATCACTTATAAATCAATCTTAATTAGTTTATCCGTTATTAGAACTAGTATAATTCACTAAGGTATATAAGAAATCCATTTCCACCAAAATTCAAAATTTGAAAATTCACCCAGGAGCCCTTTGGCATGAAGGAACCAAATTTTGGTACCTTCAATCCGTGGGTAATCAATGTTAGAAATTCCACTCACTAGAACACATTTATTGAAAATCTTTTCTTCTTCACTCCATCTCCTTGTATGGATTGACTAGGTGATATGACTAGCATTCAACCCACTTCCAAATCATTAGGAACCTCATCTCTTCAATGGTTCAACATCAAATCAAACACATTTCTCAACAATTTTTCACTCCTATAAATTGAGAGGTTTTACCATGATCATCCTCACACCTTCCTCATTTTCACCATTATCTAGCAAAGCAAAAACCAAAGTTAAAAATGACTAAATCATCTCCAAAACCTTGCAAGAAGACCGCTAGAATGAGCGTGAGGCCTTGTTGCTTCGTTCATCTTAGCTCATCATCCGAGTCTTCTCCACTCACAATCTCATCTCCCATCCGAGATGATACAAATCTTACCTTAGCTACACCCAATACATCACACATTGTGATCACCACTCCACCACCAACAAAAACACCTACTTCACCTCCACCGGCACCCATCCAAACATCCAAAACACCTCACCATCTTCACCACCAAGGTCTCCAACTCTCATTCCTATGGAGTTATTTTCAACGCCACCAACATCACCAAATCCTTTCCTAGAGGACTTGAAGACTTGCCTCTAGGCCAAGTCATCCACCACCATTTCCATCCTTTGCACAATTGAGCGAATCGCTCATGAATCACCTCGGTCATCCTTTGACCCAAACGCCCATTAGGGCCAAGACCTCTCCTTTTCCACCCCATTCACAAGGACATTCATGGTCCTTTATATGGGATCATCCACTTCCATCATCAATGTCCCCTCATATTGAGGACATTCCGAAGTGCATGTGGGATGACAATCCCACTGAGAGAGATTCAAGCGGAACTCCACAACCTCCACCAATTCAAAGGCATGGTGGATTCTCACTAAGTGAGACAATGCAAATGCAAAATGCTTTGCTTGCATCCATCATGACCAATCCAAACATCCCCAACACCACCAACACATCCACCATTCCACCACCACAACCTCCCCAAACATTCTACCCTCCAAGGCATGGTTGCTCAACTTGTGAGCGAGCGAACGGCCAAACCGTGGAAACGGACCCGGTTATGGTCCATGACTTCAAGAAGAAATGAAGTTCATCCTCAACCACATCCTTGAGCGTCTCAACGCTTTTCCCATCCACCATCACTTTAGGATGATTTTAGACTAGTCTTTATTGTTTTACTTTCTTAGGATAATTTTTATTTCTTGTACTAAAAACACGTCATTGTGTTCTCTTTTCATGATCTTTACTCATGAAAAATTTTAACTAATGAATGTTGTTTATTATATTATTGGTGTCATTACATAGTGTTTGGAAATACTTGTGAATGATCATTATTACTAACAATTTTTTGTAGCTTTATTTTCACAATCCATGAATCTTCCCATTAAAGCACCCAATTTAAGGGAGCTTTGAACAAGGGGAGATAATAGCTCAGCTCATTACATTCCGCATAGCCTCTTCTTTTGTTGAGACAAAAGGGAGAAAATATAGAACTTTGAAATTATTTATATTTGACTTTTCCGAAAAGTCAAGCGCATACATTGACTTTCTAAAGTCAAACAGAACCCTCATTGATAATACTTGACTTTTCTTAAAAGTCAAACTGCATACTTTGACTCTCTCGAAAAGTCAAACATCATGCATCAACTAGTGAATACTTTGACTTTCATAAAAGTCAAACATCATACACTTGCATTATCATTTCCATTTCAAGTTCTAAAACTAATATTTTTATAACTCTTGTACAAACTTTGTATCTTTTATAAAAATAAAATTTATATTTTGTCCTCAACAAAAAGGGGGAGATTGTTAATATAAATATCGTCATTAAACGTTATTTATATTTTTGATCTTTGCATAAGTTTTGTTAACGACAAAAGTAAATTTAATTTATAAAAGCTTAAAGCTTGTCAAGTTTAATAGATATTTAAACAAGCTTTTTCAAACAATATATTCATCATTCAAGCATTTACATTTATGATTAGTAACATCTTGATATGACTCTAATCATTATGTATAATAGTAGTTTTTAGAATGTGTTAGGTTCTTAAACCAAACACTACTTAAGCATTTGCATATTTCTAAAATAGAAATACAACATATGACATCATGTATTACATCATGGAAATCATTGGAAGATTCCATTAGATATTTTGTGTAGATTTGTACTCTTCATATCTTGCACAATCTCACTTAGATAGAGTTGACTTTGGCAAGATTTGATATCTTGGTTGTCGACCGCGGTACCAAATGGTACAGGCGGAACCCTTTAAGGGGTCCGCCGTCAAGTGGACGCTCCCGTCCATTTTGGCTATAAATAGCAATGCCAAGCCAAGTAGTTTTCATCCCTTTCTAACATACTCTCATACATATCTTCTCTAACCTTTCTAACTCGGTTTCATATCATATTAGTGATCTCTTTGTAGCAAAGAAGATCAAGTCATATTCAAGCTTCAACGAGAAGTTGGAAGTCTTGTTTGTTTAGTGTTGTATGATCTAGTGTTGATCCATACTTCATTGTTGTATCAAACCATCATAATCTTGTGAGTGTGAGTGGTTAGTATTTTAGTCCTCAAAATACATTGTGTGTGGGAGAGTTGTACCCTTGGAAAGAACTCGACATCTAGCTTAGTGTCGAAATAGTGTAGCGAAGTGTAAAGGTTTTCTCCGCCGTGAAAGGAGCTTGTTGACTAGTGAAGTTAAACTCGAGTGTGAGACTCGGGGGAGTGGAGTAGGGCAAGGAAAAAGAGTCCTTGTAGGCGAACCACTATAAACAACTTGGTGTGGTTTGATCATTTCTTTCCTTATTTACTTATTACACATTGCTTGCATATTTCATTAACATACTCAAGATCAATATCAATTGATCTTTCAATAAGTTTCAAAACAAAGTTTTTAATTGGTAAACTATTCAACCCCCCTTCTAGTTTTCTACACGAGGGATTCAAGAATGCGTCCTTTGGAGCATGACATTCACAGACGATATTGTGTTGGTGGCAGAATCAGCGGAAGGTTAAACAACAAACTTGAGCATTGGAGGGAGGCCCTAGAAGACAATGGCCTTCGGGTAAGCATAGAGAAGACAAAATACATGAGATGTGATTTCGGTAGGATCAAGATCAGCCACAACGAAGAGACAGAAGTTCGTATCGGGGAACAGATCCTCCAACCAAAAGAGTCTATTAGATATTTGGGCTCGGTGATACACAATTCAGGGAGGATAGATGATGACGTAACCCACCATATTAGAAGAGGATGGGATAAATGGAGGGCGACGTCAGGAGTACTTTGCGATAAGAAAGTCCCTTTTAAGCTAAAGGGAAAATTTTATAGGGTGGCTATTAGACCTGCTATGATGTACGGGTCAGAGTGCTGACCCATCACGAAAGCTCAAGCAAATAGGGTGGGACTGGCGAAACTCAGAATGCTAAGGTGTACTTGTGGCAAAACCATGTCTGACATCAGCACCAGTAAGGAGAGTCGAAATGCTGATAGTCGAAGGCCTGAGAAGGAGGGGCATACCTAAACTTAGGTGGTAGGATAGACTTAAGCAAGACATGAAGGAGCTTCTCTTTTCTGAGGACATGGCCTCAGATAAGAATTCGTAAAGAGATAGGATTAGAATTAGCTGGTAGTTTGAGCTAGGTTGTTCAAGGGTAGCCTCCCTTGAGGCTTTTGAGCCCCGTTGCTAGTTCCCTTTAGGCTTTAGGTTATTTGTGGCTCCTCTTTTCCTTTTGATTTACCTTAACTAGCTTTAGGCCCCTTTGCGTTGCCCTGATTTGTTCTTTGTTGTTTTCTCGCCTTGGTCTTGTTTGCTTTATGCCCCTTCTCTTTGCATGTGTTTGTCTTGGTGCCCTTGCCTCCTTGCTTTTTTGCGTTTTGGCTTGTGTTTTATTATTTTATTTGCTAGTGTCTCCCGCTTCTTTTGAGCTTCCTATCTTCTTTTTTTGGGTCTTCTTGCGGCGTTTGATTTCTATGTTTATGTGTTTGTTGTTATGCATGTTTGCTATGTTTGTTTGTTTTTTTCCCTTTCTTTTTATGTTTTTTTTGTGGCGTTTACTTTTTTATGCTCTTTTGTTGGTTTTCTGCCTTTCTGCTCTGCTTTATTAGCTTGGTCTCCTCTTTGTCTTTTGCATGCTTATCATTGTGTTGCGCTCTTTATCTGCTCACCTCTCGCACTTTCTTTTTGGGATCTCTCTCACTGAACACACTTGTTGTAGGTCATTCTCGAAGCAGTCTTTTTACTTTCGGGTTATCCGGATGTAGGGGTAAGATCTGTCTACATTCTATCTCCCCCATGCCCCGCCCCGACGAGATTGGGTATGCTGTTGTTGTTGTTGTGTTGTCAAAGCTAAAACTATTACGTGATTCTCGTATCATATGGAGATTTTTTTACTTTTATTATTATTATTATTATTATTATTATTATTATTATTATTATTATTATTATTATAAATCACACTTTTATTAAAAACTCATAGGATTACTTTTATTATTATTATTATTATTATTATTATTATTATTATTATTATTATTATTATTATTATTTATTTATTTATTTATTATTATTTTTATTTATGAGCGCCACTTTATTAAACTCAAGGATTAGTGGGAGCCAGATACTATATGAGCCCCACCCCTAGCTAGCTAATCCTTCTAAATTATTATTATTATAATATTATTATTATTATTATTATTATTATTATTATTATTATTATTATTATTATTTAATTTGATAAGTTGGATGTTAAAATGTAGAGTTTAATAATTAGTTATTTTACTAAACTCAAAGGATGCTATACGAACAAAAATGAGTTTAATGGCTATGTTTTAATTTAATTAAAGTTTAAGGGGTGTTTTGAAATTTTTTTAAAATCTACTGCAGATCTACAGTAAAACTCAAGTTAGCAAATCTTAGTATTAAAATGTAATTCATACGGTGGCTATAATTTTAGATGTACCCTATATATTTTTGTTTTATTTTTGTTTTTTTTTTTTTTTTTATTTTATAATTTTGTTTATATAAAAACTATAAACCCGAAAATCGAACAAGAATATAAAGTTTAATAAGTCAAACGTTTAAAGCGAAATCTCTTGAAAAAGAGGAATATTCCTTAAAGTACATCCCATTAAATATTAGATGTGGCAAAAAAGCAAAATGCATGGGCTGGTAAAACCATGTAAAAGTTGTTTGGCATTGTTTCAGATGTAAATATCAGAAGTATAGACTTTTACATTCAACTGAGTCACCAATGCCACTGTTTTGCCTGCAGAAGCAACATGTTGTTGGCTAGACATCCATCACACATTTACTCGGTATTTTCACCGAAGAAATTGCAGCCATCAAGATTAAGACCGCTTATCATAGCCACTTGGTAATGATCTAATATTAAGAAAATTTTGCCTCCATTTAGTAGTATTTTAGCATAGCGCAAAAATGTGAAACAATCTTTTGGTTTCGATCTATGACTTTATGGTTTTTAGTTAAGGATGGTGTAGTATACTCTAAGAGTACTATGAGGGTTGGAATCATTGATTAAAGGCCACTTAGAGCATCCACAATGCTTCTACTTTTTAAAGACTTGATGCATTTATGACAATAAATGCTAAAGATGTTATGACTTGATGCATTTATTACAATGGTTGCAAGTAAAAATCTTTTCCTTCAAATGTTTAGCTTGTGCCAAGTCTTTCTTGCAAGTTTTTAAAAAAGTCCTTCAATGCAATGCTAAAAATCTTTTGAAAAGCTTTTTCAAATAGTAAAAAGCTTTTACTTAAATGGCTCATTGCAAATGCTCTAAGTATATACAATATATATATATATATATAGACTAGATGTGTGACGATTAGTAGGTGGTACAACAACTGACTTTTATATGGCAAGTTGATTAATCGATGAAATTTGTTTTAGTTGTATAGGAAAGAGTGATGTGGTATGTCATATGTTTAGTATGTTTAATAGTTTTTTTTTTCTTTTTCTTGACCGAATCAATTTTAATATCAAACGTATCAATTTTATCTTATTTTAATTGGTGAAGTTTGTTTAGGTTTTAAAGGAGAAAACTATATGTTTTTTAAACAAGCGAATAAACTCTTAAACTCTGGTAACTACACAATTTACATGTCAAAATTTTGTGTGCACAGGTAACCAAACTATTAATGATCCAACATAAGATTAAACTATGAGTTGATCTATATTATCGATCCACAAACGAAACACGCGGTAGCTAAGCTTGGTAAATAAAGATGAGCATGTTTATGCAAAAATTATATATGATCTCTTACAACGTGCGTCAAACATAATCATAAACAACAATTCTAAACCATAATTATAACAAAAATTCGTGCAAGGACATTATAATAACTAGTTTTAGTTACATACCCTAATGGCTTAACTAAAGCACACAATTAATGACAATTTCGATAGAAGTAAGGAAGGGTTGCAATCAAGAGATGCTTAGTCATGAGGATCCATGTCTGTCATACCATTCCAATCGGCATCAAAATCATACTCCAAACTACCAAAACGCAGGCCTGGATCCAACTGAGTTGACGTTGTAGGGAAAGAACCAGATGGAGGGTGCGCCACATGACTCAAGGTTGTACCAGATGACCCTGAAGATGATGACAGAAGAAAGTGAGCATAGTCCGATTGGTCCATCCAACCTGGAGGGTGATTGAACCGAGGGTTCATGAAACCTACGGTTGGGTGCGCCGGCTGACCACCGAACTGCATCATATTGGTTTCTGAAACGTAGTAAATTGAAAGTATAATTAACATAATAGTATAACTATATATATTATTCAATCGATGTAAGTTAACCATGTAACTAGCATAATATATCAACCAGGCGAAAAAAGACATGGTTGAGGCTTTCTTCTTCTTCTGTTATGTCCATCAAGACGCTTTCTGCAGCTTCGTTTTTCCTCATCAAATTCTTCTAGTGAATGGAACCTATAGATACAATCACAAAATAATTACTTCAACTCATAAGCTCCTTAAGATTACCAATTTAAAAGCAAAAAAGATGAGAAAGGAACATGTGGTACCGGCTACACTGCTGGCAAAACCGCAAAGTTTGGCCATTAATCAAAACTTGTGGACTCTTGGAATGAGCTTCACAAACCTTATGCTTTTGGTGATACTTTCTGCAGTTACTAAGGTCATCCATGCACCCGTCCACTAGACAATTTACTACTTCGGTCGCATCAGTTGACTTAGTATACGCCCTTTTCGACGATGCCATTTTTAAAGTCTCGTATAGTATGTATCTTCAAGCTAAGCAACTATCAATTTCTCGATTAACTCAACCAATAAAATTTCATCACAGTAACATGATTATGTAGATCGTAATACACGGATATGATTAATAAAAGTTGCTACTTTGCATAAATATAGCTAACTTGCATACACATAAAGATGATCAAAGAGTGATTTCTTTTTTAGCCTCAAATAAGATTCTAAAATCCAAATGATTGGTGGTGGGGAGTCTCCATTTATGGCAATAATAGTGTTTCTATAATAAGGTTGGTTTCTTGCGAATATATGAAAAGGTGTGTAGTGAGTTTGATTAAAGATGTATGATAACGACAACATGTTTAAAAGGGAATTAAAAAATAGTCACATTTTTTACTTTATTGTAGTAAAAAGACTACAGAATAAAATGATTTTTAAATTTGGTAATGTTTGATCGTTAGATCGTACGACTTTACTCAATTTTTGACAAATATCCTGATGGTAGGTAGATGTGTTTTCTCGACCGATGTAATGTTTGATAAATTAGTTTTGCTTTGTTTGAAAAGTAGAATACATGATGGATGTTTTTTCTCGACCGACGACATAAGTTTTGCTTGAACGATGGTTGTTTGATGTTTTTTGTAATACCAAGTTTTGTCTTTCTCGAAAATAACAAAAAAAAAAAAAAAAAAAAAAAATCAACACCTAGGTTTTAAAACAAATGCATTGTTTTGATTTTTTTTTGAAAAGACAAAACTTGGTAAAAAAAGGATAATTACTTAGAAAATATCGATTTGTCATTTTTTTCAATTGTGTGTAGCCTTTTTTTCTTTTACTATTATATACCCAAAGTTTTTGAATCTCGACCTTGCTTATGTAAACTTTAGATAACGAAAGGTAAAATGGGCATTTTCATAAACAAAATACACACAAAAGTCGAAATCAAAATTTTGGTTATATAATAGCAAAAATTAAAAAGCTACACATAATTATAGAAAGTGACAAGTTAGACACATTTTTAGGTAATTATCTCAACTAAAAACACTCGCCTACCTTTGAGACACTTGCCAAAAATTGAGTGAAATCACACAATCTTACAGTCGCATAAGGCTAAAATTAGAAACTTTTTGTTTGTCGACCACTTTTTAAAAGTGATTATTTTTCGAATCGGTTAAATGTTGTTAAGTAAGCTAAGTTACGATTGCATTTGATTTATATATGCATCTCTAAAATGATAGCAATAACCTTCTTTTTTTTAATTTGTTTTTCTATTTTTAAAAAATCTGTTTTTATTACAAAACTGCAAAACATAAATTACGAAATAAAAAATAGAGTAAAATACATTGTTTGCCACCGAACTTGTACAAATCCATCACGAGTACTAACTTGCATGTGTTCATCACGTAAGGTCCCTATTCCTATGTTTTTGATCACCCAATGTCCGTTAACCGTAATCCGTCACCAACGTCCGATATTTTTCCAACGTCTCTTTTAAAGTAAGGGCATGTTGGTCTTTTTACTGTGTCGTATCACTTAAAGCCGTTGTACGGTATTTACATGTCCTTATATTACACTTCTATCACAATTTTCATGCTCACTCATCATCCCTAAACTTTTCCCAAAACTTTTCTTTTCCAAATCTTAAACCTATCAAAATGGTCTGTTGCTGGTGTGATAGGCAGGCAATAGTTAATACATCGTGGACAACGTTCAACCCAGGGCGTCGATTCTATGCATGTCCTAATGAAGTAAGTTCATGTTAAGATTATTTTTGTTTTTGCGGTATTAGCAATGTACACAATAATAATGGCGGTTTTTATTTTACTTTAATGACTTGCCATTTTCATGATTTGGGTTTTCTTGTCAGTTCATAGGATATGATGATCCGCAAATGTGTGCTCGTTTAAGAATGATCATACCAGGCCTTTTGAGAGGGAGAAATGAGCTCGAGGCAAGATTACAAGCTTCTCAAGCCGATGTGTGAAAGTGTTAGGTTTACCTAGTGCTTATTTGGATCTTGTTTTTTATCGTTTATGCACTTTGTTAACTCTTTAGCTTTTCTGTATGACGGTGGTATTTTATGTTTTATAAAAATGTAAGTAATTGTTAGGGCACCATCTTAGTTTAACAACCTTGATCAAACAATAATGTAGTATGTATTAATTTTACATTCTCTTTAATGGAATGTTTCATGTTTTCCTATATTAAAAATGTTAGTTATTGAGTCTCCTATTTGGTTATGAATTTTGCTTTATAACAACTTACTTTAACTTATCTTCATGCAGTTGGCTATGAATTTGGTTAGTATTGACTTTGAATTGTCAGCATTGTTATGAATTTTCTTAGTATTGACTTTGGTTAGTGTTGAGTTTATGCACATGGTTATATACATTGTTATTGTTGAAGGCTAACGTAAAAATTTGGTCATTTGGTACTTGTTGATTTGAGTCTTCAATTGGGTACCAGTTAACCATTTTGGTCATTTACAACTGCAGACATCAAATGTTGACTTTAGGATACTGTCACAATATATGACCAAATGCATTTCTAAGTGATGAGGTATAATTTTATACGTTTTGAGGGGTCATTTAGCCTCTAAATTCATACTTATTTGATCATTTATTATCCTAAATCGTTTCTATTTGAGTTTTAGGTACTCGGAAAGCAAATGCTGAAAAATAAAAAGTTTATGGCTCGTTTGGATAAGAAAACAACAAAGTTGAAAAAGGTCACAGAAGTGACTGAGTCGGTGTCAGAAATACTAAGTGACGCCGCCACTTGAAGACTAACGAAGATGATCAAGTTATAAATTTTCCAAGTGACGCTTCAGACGATGGAGATGGCCGTGAGCTAACGGCGTCATGACCAGAAAACTGAAGAGCGACGACGTCACGATTCATAAGGCGATGATGTCACAATAAGTCAGTGCCAATAACGAAACCCTAATTACGGCGAGCTGATGGCGTCACAACTTGCAAGTGACGCCGTCACAACTGTAATACTATATATATTTTCGTATATTTTTCATATTAAAGAGTAGAAACTTTGTGTGGGATTGGAGAGATACTTTGAGGTCCGAATTTTACACATTTTTTAAGGGTTTTTAACCCTCTTAACTTCATGTTTTATTGAAGATACGTTATTCAATCCTTAATCATTACAATATGACTATGTGTTGTGTGATTATTAGTTTATCTTATCTTCGATTTAACATGTTTGGCTAAATTAATTAGTGTTTGTTTTTTATTGTATGAAACCTAGTTGTAGTCTTTAAATATTATTGCTTCTTGTTAGTGGTGTGCACATTAGGCATTAGAAAACTAGTTGTATCATGTACCAAAGTTAAACGTCTAGTGAAACGTGATTAGAATTAAGTATCCTCTCGCAACCATAAGTCGACTGAGTGAAGATTCTGTTAATACAAATAAACCGTAAAAACGTTTATTTATATTTTACGATCTTCTAATGTTTTGTCGATAACAAACGTAAAATCATTTTAACGAAACAAATAAAATACGTAAATGGTTTGAGCCAATAGTTTACTAACACACTTATATTTTCATATAAAACACTGAACAAGTAATAGTGTTTATATTTTATAGAAACGCATATGTATAACAACTAGTGTTTACATAATATGGTATATATTGTAATGGGTAATGTAATTGGTAAAAATTTAAGTACTTAACCCATTGACTAGATACATTAAATGTAGTTGGGTAAAACCCAAAGTCCATGACCCATACCCATGGAGCTTGATCCATAACCCATGACCCATTGCATGACATCACGCATGAAGTCATGTTGGGTATTATCCATGACCCATGGACCTAAACCATACCCATGATCGTATGTCTAGATACATTGTATCTTATTGGATACCCAAGGCTCATATCGATGACCCATGATCCATGACCCATAACCCAAATAGGATGAGCGTCTGGCGGATCCCCCAATTTACACTAGACAGATCCTTCATGTAACGGATCCGTGGGATCCGGGGAACAGTAGATGAATTTTGCCTATAAATAAGTGAGTCATTTCTTCATTGTAACTCACCCTTTTTGCACATACTTTCTCCTAGTATTGTAAACTCTCTAACCTCAGATCCAAAGGATCTTTCTATGTAGTTTTGTGTTTGTGTGATTCTCTAGGTTCTTCTTAAAGGCGAGATCACTACCTCTTGAAGTCGAGCAAGCTCAAGTCCATGAGTTGCCAAGCTTCGCCATCATCAAGACCATCAAGTTCTCTTGTTGATAGTTCTTTCTTCCTTCTTAGAAGTGTTGTGTTAAAGGCATAGGTGAAAGACGTCAAACGGATCAAGTCGAAAGCATTAGTGAAAGGTGCCAAAGGTCCGTGTCGAAGGCATTAGTGAAAGGTGCCAAAGGTCCGAGTCAAAGGCATTAGTGAACGGTGCCAAAGGTCCGAGTCAAAGGAATTAGTGAAAGGTGCCGAAGGTTCGTGACAAAGGCATTAGTGAAGAGTGTCGAAGGGTGGTGTCAAAGGAATTAGTGAAAGGAGCCAAGGGTGTACATTCGATATAGTGCATCGATGTACAAGTTAGTTAGTTTGGGTTAAAGGATAGTGATATCCTTTTGATGTTGTAATATGAAGGGTGTCTCCTTTGGGATAGGTGTTGTGTAGTGTTGGGTAGTAGTTTCTCCTTTGTAATGGAACTCAGTATCTAGCCTTGTACCGTATAAAGTGTAGGAGACGTTGTGATAGGTTTGGTTCTACCTCGTGGAAGAACCCGATGTCTAGCCTAGTACCGGATAAAGAGTATGCGACGTTGTGAAGGCTTCTCCGCCACAAGGAGTTTGTGTTGTGTAGTGCTTACGAACTCTTGAGTAGGTGACTCGGGGAGTGGAGTAGGGCAAGGAAGGTGTCCTTGTAGCCGAACAACTATAAACACTCGTGTTGTGGTTTTGTGTTTCTTACTCTTTACCTATGCACTACTTATTTATATGCTTATCTATCAACATCCAACATACACATTAAATAGATTGACATAAGTCGATCTAAATAGTTTAAAACAAAGTTTTAATAGATAAAACTATTCAATCCCCCTTCTAGTTTTCCATAGATTCTTCTTAAGTACTTAGTTTGTGTGATTAATTATTGGACAAGAGCGTGTCTGTAGGTAACACTTACTTAGATTGTCACATAGATAGAGGACTTGACCAACCTACTGCCGAATAAGGGGAATACTTACACATTACCCTAACGAGGGTAACATGGCAATAATTTAGAGAATTCAACTAGGGAGTAATGCATGATTAAGTGAGCACGTTTGTTTACCTATACAAGTTTCTATCAATTATTTTTTCGTATATTTAATTTAATTTTAGTTTATTTAGTTTAATTATTAGTTATAAAACCAAACTCTTTAAACCCCGAGATTTTACATTGCTTTCTATAAAATATAAAATACAAAATAATCATCCTCAACCCTTACAATTATTCCGTTATACACTTCAAGCCTAACTCACTATTCCCCATAGAACGATTTATTTCCGTGTCTTACTTATACTACACTACATCGGTTAGGTACTCTGCCTAAGAGGATTGTAAAACTTCGGTGTTTTGCATCCATAAGCATCACTAAGTTGAACATGTTTAGGCATTTGTACAACAAATGTACAAAACCAATTAACAAGAAATATCTATGAAAATACACAATCATAACATGGTTTCATAGATAATGCAAATGAATATGATTTCAAATGCATAAAATTTCATACCTTTCAACATAATAATAAGAGTTAGACACACACATTTATTTTTAAAGTACATACTTGTCCATAGAAAACATAATAGATGAAACATTTTCTAATTTAAAAGCACAACACAACTTACCTATGGTGAGGCAATCATTCTTTCCAATGCGCTTTGTCGCTTAGTTCTTCTTGGTGGATTATTTTGTGATGAATCGAAATCGCTTGCACACCACTTGAATGGACTCGAGATTCAAGTTGGGATTGAACATTAGTAGCTTGAACTTAACTTTTATATTGAACATAACTTGCTTGAATTGCAACCTCTTGACTTTGAACAACACTTGGACCTTTAGCTTATTTCTTTGTTTTGACTTTACTATATTTAGGTTGTGTCTCATTTGTCGCAACATTCTTGGTCGCAAATTTTTAGGCACTTTCTTACCTTTTCCTTAGCACTTGAACTTTTTGTTTAAGCTCACTTTGACTACTTTGAGTTCCATATACATCACCCCGCCCAAGACATGTTTTTCTATTGCGTCCCAACTAAGCCAACAAACACTACACTTTATACTCTTCCAAGCCTTAGACAACTTACTATTCTTAACAATATCTCCGCTTTAGAAGTTGTCCTTTTAGCTATCATTAGTTGTTTGATGTTTTGTGGAATGTTGGTTGTGGCCATAGTAGATTTTTCCGATGTTGATGGCCATTTATGGGTGAATAGTATGTTTGTAAGTTTCTTGCCAAGTGTTAAGATAGTAACAAGGACGAGCCTATGTTTACACAGATCCCACTTGTTGTTCATTTAAAGTCATATTCCAATTGGTAGCAACAACATATTCACATGGTAAACCTGTTATCTCTCATCTTCTACAAGTACAAGTCTTAGTTACAACATTCACTACACACTGGTCTCCCCATGGTCCACTAAACAAAAACTTATCTCCCCAATTTCATAAAACATTATACTTAACAGCCTCTTTCTGAATCACATCTAACATATGCTGTGTAGTTGGTGTTAATGGCTCATTACTCTTCCCATCATATTAAAAACATCACTATTCTCTTCATACAGTATTCCCTGATGTATTCTAAGGCCGTAATGACTAGTTTGTTCATACCTCCAACTCTTTTCCCACGAAACACTTGACACATGTTATTAAGTAACACATCAGAAAGAGTTCTCCCTAAACAATTAAAAAAAAAGTTGTTTTAATTATAAATTTCGTAATACCTTAACATATACCACTTAAGCTATACATATAGATAATTTACCTGAAAAAATATGCCCATGACCAATGGATTGGTGGTATCTTACTTAACCAAGCATGGACTGATTCACTAAATCTCTTGAAATCAACCATACCTTCCTGAAACTATATAATGATTAAGGCTATTGCACATCTCCACAAATAGCTTTTGAAGGCCCTACCTTTCCATTGAATTTTTATATTATCATGAATGCTTATAAGACAGAATCTGTGCTCTGTATCTGGAAAAACTTATACTAAAGCTGGAATGATACCCTGCACAAAATCACATATATTCAGTGTCTATTTAAAAACACATGAACATGAATTCAGTACCAATTTAAAGTAGTACCTTTTATATGTCACTAATAAAACTGAGGGGGAATTGCGTTTATATCCTTCCAAAAGCCTATAATTACGTATATATCCAAGCTAAACTCAGAATTGCGTATATATCCTTCACAAACATTAAATTTGTCATACATATCCAAATTATTATTTTGTGTTTCTTTTAATCCCAAAAATACATTTTAATCAATATTGCAATATAAAATGTCCATTATACCCTTTTTCTTATTACTTGTCATATTTACACATATTTCCCCTAAGATTCAACTAATTTACAAAAACCAACAATTCTATATTATTATTTTGATTACTAATTCATAGAAGCATTCATAAAACACGCACCTCAAACTCGATTAGCTTTTACATATCATGAAAACAACTATACCATTATCGTGAGTGATGCAATTTGCTATATTACTAATCATTTACAACTCTAATCAACTCACTACGTAATGTTGACATAACTTTAGAAAAGTAACTATACAACCATCGTAACATAATCTATTGATTTTTTCATAACTATACTACTTTAGAAAAGTGACTATGTAACAACATGATCTATTGATTTTAGCATAATATAACTTCGTATACATAAACACCATGGCAACTGACATGACATACATATTCACCATGGCAACTTAACTTGGCATACATAAATACCATGCTCATACAGTAGCAGACATCACACAAAACACCACAGAATATGAAGACATGAAGAAGTGACCAAGATCACACTCGACATTTTAAAGGATAAAAAGCCATTGTTACCGATCCATCTTGATTTTATTTCTCGATCACATTCGTTTTTTTTCTCGATCACGCTTCCCTAATATAAACATGTTTTCGCAAATGATCACACTCGACATTTTATAGGATCAAAAGCCATTGTTACCGATCCATCTTGATTTTATTTTTGATCACATTCATTTTTTTTCTCGATCACGCCCTTAATATAAACTTGCTTTCGCTCATCATCGGACAAGTAACATGGATACTAGTAACATGGGTACAAGCATGAAATTCATTACTCATCACCAAAACTTGCTAATCCATCTCGATTCTGGAACAGTACCAACCCATCACCAAAACCTCACCTTTATCTTCTTATACTCTTAACATGGGTGAAAGAATGGAATTCATTACTCACCCATTTGAATATTATACAACTAAAGAAATTAAAATTGACTATAAACATTACAAATAGAAGATGCCCAGGTAACAAAAACTTGACAAAATATGGCATTCCCACCAAAAAAATCCGACTTTATTCTGATCAGATTCAAACGTTTGACATCTGAATTAAGTGTCATACCATTTAAACCAACACAATATATCAAACTAGCAAGTGTTTTAGCAACTAGACCAACAAAATATTTCAAAAAGTAGTTGTCTTCAGGAGCTTTTTTATTTCGGCCCCAATTCTGCAGAGCCTTCGTGAGCTTTTGTGTTCTTCCGCCTTCTCCTATAATGGAAAACAATCATCATCATTCGAATATCTGTATTCAGAAAAAATTCCATAAAAACATAAAAGTGTAAAACCTTTTGGTGGTTGATGTTTCACCAAGACTTGAACTTTCCGCTGGTGGATTTTTGCATGTCTTTTGACGATGTCCAAACCCATGGTATTTCCTACACTGATGTATTTTTTTAGGCTCATCCACTGGTACAATTCTGTTCTTCCTAGGTCTTCCAAAGTCGCGGTTGAAAATAGGTGGATAGATTATCTCCCTGCTTTCTAGGTGCAACCATTGATCCTTTCCCGCATCGTGGCGACCTACAAAAGTGTTAAATAAAATTAAATCATTTAAAATAACATGCATGTAATGTAATGAGATGTTATGTGTTCACATACTTACTTCAAATGTAACCTTATCTTGCATAAGAGAAGCGTGAATCCTCCTTGGGCATTCTTCGTATTCACACCTTGCTGTGAATCGTTCAAGATCACTTTTTTCGATGAAGTAACTAAACTCATTTATGACTGCATGATGATTCATAGCTCTTCTAAAATCAGTCATGTTTGGGAACCTTGTGTTTATTTTCATCGTTGGACTTTTCTTTTGGTTTGAGTAAATTTTTGAGTAAGTTTCAACTTCACAATTCGATATCTCATCATCATTATCACTGCTATGATGGCTAAAGTAACTTTCATCGCTCGGACAATAATCATCTTCACCTTGTGGCTCTTGAATAAGTTCATGTTGACCACTGTATCAAAAGATTGTTAGATGTGTGAAATAAATACATAAGGTGCACTAGAATACATATACATATTGGTTATACCTTTGTTGAGTATTACTTGTCCCAACAATCTTATTTGTGGTCACATAAATGATTATCTCTTTTTCTTCCTTATACATATTAAGCATATTCGTGAAGCTCTCATCAGATTTCAGCTCAATAAAACATTGCTCTTTCAGGTACTTGTCAACAAAAAGAATTGAGAAAGCTAGATCGCTTTGTGATGGATAATGCTTCAAGATTTCTTCATTTAGTTCGTTCAAGTCGAATGAGCATGCGTCCATATAAATAGATTTTTGTGAGCCAAAACAATATTTTCTCCTACATGAGTTCTTAACCATCTTAAAGAAGCCTTTGTATCTCAATTTTAGCTTGTACTTTGATGATACTTGCCTAAAAGTAAAATTAAGTACACAAATAATATTACGAACCAACAAGAGTAAAAAGTATCGAGCTTCAATAAAATCACATAAACATACTCGATAATTGGTGAGTGAACAATGTTCTCTAATCTTGATCTCGACGAGTCTTGAGTAGGAATATCAGTGATCTTATCCATAACTTGCCACTTTCTGCAACAACACAAAAAATCAAAATACTCATATTCATTGTTTGGTGAAAACCTAATAAAATAGTTACTACAAAGTGCCCTACGTCACTTCATATATGCGACACTTTATGCATATATATGAGTTCTCTATGTGTAGATCATATATATATAAACAATATATATGAGTTTCTACCATGTGATCAAAAGCAATCCACAATATGTAAACAATTAAAAAGTAAACAATGCTTACCAACAAGCGACCAAAAACTACAACCGAAAAACATTATATAGAAAAATTAATTTACTCAACAATGAACAAAAATAGAATTATTAGTGAGGCAAATTACCGTAGTCGATATTAGGGTTTATAGTTCTAGTAGGTGATGTACGTGGATAAAAAAAACTAATTGAGTTAACTGATATTGATTATAGATAATATGAATAACACAAAGGGTATAATGGACATTTTAGATTATAATATTGATTAAAATGTATTTTTGGGCCTTAAATATACATAAAATAACAATTTGGATATGTATGACAAATTTAATTTTTGTGAAGGATATATACGCAATTATGAATTTAGCTTGGATATATACGCAATTAAAGGTCTTTGAAAGGATATAAACGCAATTCCCTAAAACTGAAGTTGGAGTTTTCTGTAGTTCAAGATCATCATATAAACATTGAAGAAACCAAGTCCATGATTCTATGTTTTCTGATTCTACAAAAGCATAAACTAATGGGTATATACCATTGTTGCTATCAATTCTCACAGCTGTAAAAAGTTGATCTTTCAAAAGACCATCAATACAAAAAGCATCTATTCCTAGCAAACCTCTCTTACAAGCTTTAAACCATGGCTTCAATGCACCTAAACAAACATAAATTCTCTTGAATACTCTTGTTGGAAGAGTATGATCTGTAGCATGTTCCACATTTATCATAACCGTTGTATTAGGGTTTGTCTTATGTAGCTCTACAACATAATCTCTCAACATGGTAAATTGCATCTTAAATTCACCCTAATATTTGTTTTGCTTTTTTCCCTTTAAAACCTTCTACATGAACACTTGAAGTTCAAATTGGTTAGTAAGTTGATTCTGAACAACTTAAATGGAATATGTAGATTTACTTGAACTTGTTCTATTATTAGCTTTAAGAGAAAGTTATAGTCAAAAGCTAGGATCTCCTCGACCGCAAACAAATGTGCTCATCTTCATAACTTTTGACAAACCCAAGTTTCGTGCCATGCTCTCTTCCAACATAAAACATCAATGGGCGGTGTGTTGGTGAAAAATCGCCACGCCATTAATTCCTTGCTTGTTATACGTCGGTTATTGGACCCTTGCTTGCATTTTTTGGGCTTATACTGTGACAACTGGCAATTTAGGGAGTATATCTTAGGAAACCGCATTACGTTAAACTAAACCGAGCTTTTGCCTTTATCACTATTTTTATAAACCATGACTTGATTTTATATCGTCTATTGGTTTTTATGGATTATTTCACTATTAAATGAGTTATCGTATGAGTTTTAACTCTATTTGGTAGGCACTATTCGATTCGGCACTAGAAAAGCCTAAAACAAGAATTATTGTAACTTTTAGACCAGAACTCGAAAATTGACAAATAAATAGTCAAACTGTTGGGAATTATGTGAAGTAGGATTTACCGTCATTCGCCAAGGATTCTGCAAGTAAGTAGAAGCAGAAGAAGTCATTCTGAAGTGCAAAAGCAAAGGCCGTGTTATTCTTTGAAGGGTGGAAGCCGACTAGGATCAACATGCGTTGTATTATTTAAATGCTAACCTATCATTATCTTTGAACGCCCGAGGTTAGCATGGGTATTATTGTCAATATTTGTTTAATGTAATAGTCATTAAATGCATGCTTGCATGTTTAGTCGATTGGGTAGTAATAGATTAGGGTTCCTTGTCTATAAAAGGAACCTCTTAGTTTGTAATAGATAATGATTACAAACATAGAGTTTCGATGAATAAAAGATCCATAGAGGATCTAAGTGTTCTTAGTTATAACAACTTGTATTTACTTTCCGCTATAGAATACGAGTTTTAGAGGCATCTATTAGTTTGCTTATGATTATTGTTGGGAATTATGTGAAGTAGGATTTACTGCTTGTCATTCTGCCAAGGATTCTGCTGAAGTAAGCGAATCTGTCAAGAAGTCATTCTCTTGAAGTGCAAAAGCAAAGGCCGTGTTATCTTGAAGGGTGGAAGTCGACTAGGATCATCATGCGTCAGATTATTTAAATGTTAACCCATCATTATCTTTGAACGGCCTGAGGTTAGCATGAGTATTATTGTACTGCTCAATATTTGTTTAATGTAATAGTCATTAAATGCATGCTTGCATGTTTAGTCGATTGGGTAGTAATAGATTAGGGTTCCTTGTCTATAAAAGGAACCTCTTAGTTTGTAATAGACAACGATTCTGAAACATAGAGTTTCAGTGAATAAAAAGATCCATAGAGGATCTAAGTGTTCTTAGTTATAACAACTTGTATTTACTTTCCGCTATAGAATACGAGTTTTAGAGACCGCTATTAGTTTGCTTATGATTACATAGGCAACACTAACGATCCACGAGTGCTAAAGATCCGTCAAGGTCGAGAGTTTTCAACAAGTGGTATCGAGCCTCGGGAGAGTCTCTACGATCTCGAGAACCTTATTTTCCTCACCCCATTCAACCAAATACATATTCACCATGCTCGAACCGATGATGAATCAAGTCACCAACAACACCAAAAACAACACCACCTCTATGCAAAGAATCGAGTCTCTCCAAGAATGGTAAGTTTCCTTACCTAAAGAAGGAAGAGTATGATCGTGGACCATGAAGATGCGTAACTAGATCTCCAATATTGATTGGAATCTATGGGAGATTGTGAAGAATGGCAACAATCGAAGAAGACTATCCATGATCTTGATGGTAAGATTACCATTGCTCCTCCCAAAACTGCCAAGAGATTCTTGCAAAGACAAAGAGAGCACAAAGTAAGAACCATCCTTCTTCAATCTATTCACGAAGATCACTTGGGTGATTTTCACCACATGGTTGATGCAAAGGACATCCGGATGGCTCAAAAGCAAGGTTTGGTGGGAATGAAGAGTCCAGGAGAATGAGGAAGTCCATCTTTGAGACAACACTTCCAAGAGTTCAATATCTCTGAAGAAGAAGGTATCCACAAGGGATACGACGTGTTTCACAAGATTACGAGTCACCAAATCACCGAATGCAAAGCTTGACAATGATGATTGCAATTCTAAGTTCCTTCGATCTTTGCCTCCATCATGGTTACATGTCAAGATAGCACTTAAAGCTAAAGGTGGGCTAGACATGCTCACCTTTGATGAGTCAGACAACAAACTCGGTCTCTTGAACTCGATGTCGATCTCCCTACCGTGCATCCTCATCGGTCATTCACCCTTTGTTGGGACATCTCAATCCAATATGATGATGCATGCTTCTAGTCCATCTTACTTACCATCATCATCTTATCGTCCCACTCCATCACATCCTCAAGCTAAACCGGCGTTATATTGGAGGATGTTCTTCATTCATTTGTTGCGATTATGATACTCAAGATCATCCGGTATATAAAGATTTTGATCGGTGGACCCACTTGATATGGAGGAGATGAAGTCGAAATGGCGGTGGCCATGCTTTCAGAGATATCAAGAGGTTTGAAGAGAAGGCGGGAAGGAAGTTTGGGTTCAAGGAAAGGATCCACTTCGTTTGACGGGAGAAAGGTCAAGTGTTCTCTTGTCACCGATGGGTCATTTCTCGGAGTGCAAAGACAGGGAAGAGTGGAGAGGAGCTAACTACCATTCATATCGCCAGAATCGAAGGGAACTAGCACTTGACTCTTATCACCATGGATGAACAGTCAACTGGCCGCATATGAACCTCGTGAATGAGGAAGTCGTCTGAGAGAAGCTTGGATTGTCGGCTAGATGTACTTGGAAGATAGGCATGATCAATTTGCCTTCATGGGACTTTCTCGTATACAACCGTATATTTGGTTGTAGTGAAAGATACAATGAACTTAAAGAAGCTTATGATACTATGAAACCTAGATACAATGAATGCTATGTTGATAATGAAGCTTATAAACTTTCGTTAAAAACATTAGAAAGACAAAAGGTATGGTTTCAAAAGAATCGATAGCTTATGAAGAAAAGATAAAGGTGCTTCAATTTGATCTAGATATTGCTAACATTAACTTTAAGCGCACCGAAAAGAAAAAGTCGATACTATCATTGAGAATCTAGAGCTTAAAGAGAAACTTGCGAAGGAAATAGCTAGACATAAACAATGGTTAATATCGGTGACAATCTAGCTAGAGAACTCTATAATAGTCGGCCTGTACTCGGGAATAGGTTTAGGTTTTCAAAAGTATGTAGGATTGGAAGCTAGGCAAGATGGGCGTAAATCTACACCGCAGCTTAGAACATTTTAAAAGGAAGGTGATTTACATGTTGTCCCCGGACCTATTAGAGGTGAATTTATGCCCACCGACCGTCCACTACTAATGACTTTGATGGATCACACCATCTCGTATGGCAAAAGTCAAAAGACTTTCCGCACAATGATGCTTCATCTTATGATTTTGTCTCTTTCTCTCGATAGTGACAATTCATCGGATCAAGGATCTACTTACACCGTGATTCAAGTGATAAGTCAAACCTTCCCAAGCCCTCACCGAGCCTACACCCAAGCCTCGCACCCAAGACTATCTACAAGCCTTCTAGGATAGTCACGAGGAATCTACTTCAAGCCCGCTTTCTCCCGAAGACTTGTCTTTTCAATCTTTGAATAATTTGTCTATTAAAAAAATTCCTTTAATGTTTACGGGTTAAGTTCTTCTACATGTAATAGAACATCTAATTTGTTGAATAAATCTTCCAAAAGGAAGACTTGTTTTGTTTGTGGAAGTAAACTTCATTTAATTAAGGATTGTGATTTTTATGAGCAAAGATTGGGTGCATGTGCTCTTCAAATAGAAACCTAGACCGATGTGGACCAATGTTAAGAAAATTCCACCTTATGTCCCACAAGCCACCGACTCTCCTTGGAAGAGATCACCGATAGACCTTATGTGCAACCTATTAGCCCATATTTTAAACATGGTTATTGGCCCGCATATGTTGACTCTATGAATAATAGGAAAGGATGTAGTGGCACTCTTGACAAATCTGTCAAAACTTCAAAGAAGTTGTTCTTGGAAGGATAAAGGACCAAAATTTCTACCGGAAACCCAAGAACAATGGTGGATCTTTCTTCCTTAACTAAAAGTTTAAGGGAGGCATAAACCTCGGGGAGGCATATGCCTCGGGGAGGATTTTATAGTAAACTTTGTGTATATGTTGTTTGCTTAACACTTGTTTGTTCATAGTTTTAGTCTGCTTTTGTCTCTGCTTTTGTTCTTGTGTTTCTCTCGAGTTTGTTTTGCGTAATGCCTTGTTCAGTTAAAATTCATCAAGTGTGGTCCTTTGGTATATGGTCTAATAAGCTCTAAGCTTGTTTCCTCCGAAAGCTAAGTAATGGAGTGAGCAATTGGTTTCATCAAGACAAGTATTGAAGTTAAAATTGTTCATTCATTCATTCAAATTACAGCTTACAGCTTACAACTTACAATCAACTTCAATGCAACTACAAGAAAAGAGCTATACTTCTTATCCTAATCTAGTACATATCATCTATTCCAACATCTAAACATAATGTTGGATATGCATGATCGCTCACATCTTTCACACTAGATGCTGGATATGCGTTTGTGAAGTCTTGCATAACCACCCATTCGTTCTATCTCGATGGCTGGAGATGCATAACTACTATGACGAGGATGCTAAGGATCAAAATGGAAAGGATGGATTGATGCAAATCGTGATGATGAAGAAAAATAATATGTCCTTTGTGCTTCATCTATTGATTTCAACTAAAATGCAATCAATCCACCATCTATAAGCATTTCCTCTATACGATGTGTATTGATGCACCAAAACACGGTGCAGAAGACCGAGAACCACCTCTCTATCCTTGGGGTGTGGTGGATTTACGCTCGTGGCCTTCGTGAAGGCCGAGGTCTTTGGAGGTTGGGAGTAAGATGTTCTCTCCTTACAGAGTCATCGTAATCATCAACGGCAAGGAAGGCTCATTCACAATAGCGGGGAGGCTCTTTCACTCTCTTTGAAGTTGCTTCCTCATCCGAGTCTTCATAAGGTGATACATAAGAACTTAAGGATGAGTTGTCTTCTCCACCCCCTATATTGCTTGTCAAATAATTCTTCTTCCACCTCTCAAGACTGCTTATGGAGGTTGCATTGTCATCTGATGAAAGAATGATTGGGATGGAACTACTCATGGTTGATTGTGATTAATCTTGGGACATTGAAGAAACTAGGGTTTGTTATGATATTTGGGGATCTTTGATGAAGAATTATGTGTGCATTGGGATCATTTTATAGACGGATTCGAGGTTCAATGGGAATTAATGCGAGTGGTTGGCACAAGAACTCTCTAGAATATTACCAAGATATTTTTATCTTTGATGGTTCTTCTTGAAGTGTATAACTTCAGCAGATTGACCATCTGTTTACTGTGAAGCGTTACACTTTCTTTGGTCAAGTTGAAATACACGTAAGCTACGGTCAACCAAACGGTCTAATTCTTTTGACTATAACTTGGCAACAACTACCACTCCACCATTCACATTCTTCCACTTCAAAACAAACCGCTTCCCTCTCCTTCATCCAATAACACTTCATTACGAGCATCATAACCCTAAGATCTCAAATCATCACATGGAACTTGAATTTAAGAAGGATCACAACAAAGTTGCTTTTCCGGGAAAAGCTAAAGATGATGAGTTGTATGAACCAATGGTGGAATTCTTAAAAGGTCCAAGATTTGCTATGCTTCAACACATTCTCCGAATGCAATATATGAATCACTAGTTACTCAGTTTTGGGCATCTGCTTCAAAACGAAGTGAAACAGAGATTGTGGCTACGATTGACGAAACAGAGCATGTGGTTAGGGAAGAGATGATAAGGAGGAAGCTTCGCTTGGAAGATGCTGATGGAGTATATCACTCTAATCAGATGGAGGTGCTTACTGGGCTGAAAGCTATTGGGTATCAAGGTACAAGGACTGACATATGGTTAAAAAAACATCTTTGCCCCATGTGGAGATTCTTGGTTCACACGTTGCTTGATGCAAAGCATTAGCAACAACCGGAGGTTGGGATCAATTCTCTCGCAATTGGCTTGTGGTATTGTGTGTCTATCTCAAGGAGAACTTATAATTTTCTAAATTTATTTTTATAATATGGTTGAAAATATAAACCGGAAACAACATAAGTTTTTAATGTACCCTAGATTCTTACAAATAATCATAGACATCTCTACCCAAGTCGAAGCCTTTCATCCCATAGGAGCTCTTTCAGCTAAACTATTTGCCTCTATGAAAACTAACTTTGAGGGGGCACATCATCCGTTGACAGCAGTTATGTTGCCTCAAGGCAATGAGGCTGCTGAAGAGGAAAATGTTGCTGCTGATGGCATTCCATCAGTTAATATAGATGAGGGTCCCTCGTTTACTGCTGAAGCATCTCATATTGCTCCTGATCATTCTCCACCTGTACCTTCACCCAGACCAAGTCCACCACCTTCACAGGCTTCAATTGATGAGTTTGGGTCTGACCAGAACAGGATGACCACTCCCAGTCCTCATAGAGAACTATTTGATGATGTTTCTCCTCACTTTGAGCATGACCTTCATTCCACTGAAAGGTCCAATGAAGCTCCCTTTACCACAGAGCAATCTGCTGGTGGGGCTGAGGACACCATTACTCTCACATCTGTGTATGCTCTTGTGAACAGATATGCAGCTGAGGTGTCTGATCTAAAAAGGAGCTTGCAGAGACAAAGTCCACCCTTGGTAGTAAGATTGAAGAACTGCAAGATAAAGTTAAGGTCTTAGAGGACAGACTTGAAAAGGGCACCAAAAGGAAACTTGTGGTTTCTTCTGAGGAGGACGAAGAAGAACCTCTGTATGAATCTCTTAATATTCTAGCGGATGTGGCACGAGAGACTATTGATCCTTCATCAGTGGTTGCTGAATCCTCAAAAAGGAAGGAACCTGTTCTTTACAACAGAAGAAAGAGATCTTACTTGAATAAAGCTGCATCTGCTGAAGTATCCAAGGAACCAGAGGTTGTCAAAGTTGTATCTGCTGATACCCCAATGGAGGATGTTACTACTGAACTTGGTCAATCTTCAGTCTTAAAAAAACCATCAGTGTACATTCCTGCTGAAGAACCCTCACAACATGTTTCTTCTGATGTTGTTTTGGATGAGCTTGGTCCAGAACTGGTTTCTGAACAAGAAAGGCAAGGACAAGAAAGCAGGTTTGCTGAGTTTGCAGATCAGAAGAAAAGTGAAGAAGTGGCTAAACACATGACAGACCATTCTACTTCTTCTTTGCCTCCTGAGAGACGAAGAGAATTGGATGCGTTAGCTATTCAGATGCCTGCTGCACAATGGGATGTTCTTATTAAGCAAACCACTGAAAATCCTTCACTTGTTCAAAGTATTTTAGGTGGGGAATTTGATGGTGAAAATTTTGTGGATCGGATGATGAAGCTTGGAGAACAAAGGAAGAAAGAAGCAGCTGCGAAAAGGAAAGCCCTGAGTACTGCAAAGCATAAGGCAAAGAGAGAGAAACCTCTTACTGAAGCTCAGAAGAAAACAGAGATGAGGATTACTGTGAAAAATCAAAGTTGTACTGTGCTTAACCATGGTTTAACAATGAAGCAAGTCGTGGCTTTACCTGATGCCAGATTGTTTTATTTGTACAATATGATTATGAAGACTTCTTCTTCTGACATAACACCATCTTCCAACTTGAAAAGACTTGCAAAGAATGAAGTTGCACCAAAGACCAAGAGACCAAAGTTTGTTGAGATAGTGGATAATTTTGATGATATTCCACCAAAGACGATCTCTCAAATGGTTTCTTCTGAAGGAACTTCTGAAGCCACTCCTTCGTCTGACAAGGTTCCTTCTGATGAACCATCGGATGTTTCCCCTAAAGCACCAGTTATGCCCCCTTCTAACTCAATTGTGGCATCTGCTGCTACAAAAGAAAGTACCTTGGTTGGGGAAGGTGTCCAGGCTTCTTCTGCTGAACCTACTGTTATATCTACTGAAGCTTCTTCTGAAGTCCCTAGCTCAACTGAAAAGGTCTCATCTGCTGAACCGATCACCATTTCCTCTGAAGCACCTAAAGTACAAACTTCTGCTCCATCTGTGGAATCTACTAATACAGAAGGAGGTGGCTCGATTAAAGAAGCTAAAACCACAACTGTCAAAACTAAAAAGGCAAGAAAGGTGCTTGAAAGAATGCATACCCCTCGTGATAATGACTCACCTAAATCCACATCTACTTCTTCAAGTCCCTCTACGAAGTTAATGAAGAAACCAAAGATTTTCTATCATTGAAATCTATTCCCCGGTAGAAGGATGAAGAGAATGGCCAGAGAAAACACATCTCTCGAGAAGATCTGTGAGGAAAGCGAGAGCTCATGCATCGAAAAATAAGCCATCACACAAACATGTTCCTTTGGACCTAAAGGCTGATGACTCAACCTTTATTAAAGAAGGATCTGCTGATGATTTTCCTGAAGGATATCAAAATGTGTTGGTCCAGTGGTCTCTGATAGATGGTGAGATGAATGTCATTCATCGAATGGACAACACTTCAATGGAGTTCACCTTTTTTAAGGAAATACTCCATTTGTTAGAAAGGGCAGATATACTTACTCTGTACACTCTCGTCACCAAACATTACTGCAATTCTGCACCAAAAGGTTCTGGGATGTGCTTATTGGGCGATCTTCATGTTCTACTTGACTCTCAATCTCCCAATGGTAAAGGACATTTTATTTGGGAAAACTCACACCTATGGCAGGTGGAGTCCTGGAGATTTTATCCCCTTCCTCGTGTGCATGTTGTTGAGACTAAGGGTGGAATCACAGTCTGCATATTTGCTGAAAGAATTTACCCATTATCCGAGAGGCTTATGGAAAGGATGCTGTGTCAGAAGTTGGAAATTCCTCCAGATCCAGTGGGAAATGAAAGATCAGATGCTGAACGACTGATTGGATTGATCAAGACTCAACTTTTGCAAGCTCAAGCTGCATCTTCATCATGAATGCGGTAATCTACATTGTCTTTTGTAATTTGTACTGTATTTTGTTTTGTTATGTTGTTTGTTTTCTTTGTTTGTCTGTTAGTTTCTTAGTTGAAAAAAAAAAAAAAAAAAAAAAAAAAAAACTTTCTTTTGCGCTTTGTTGTATTTTGATGGTTTTAACTCACCGGATATACTTGTGTATATCAAAGAGTTGAATAGTCCAAAGGGTACAACTTTGGTAAAGACATGTCAAATCTGTTGATAATGTAATGATTTGCTCAAAATCATAGGGTCTCGCAACCACCCATGCTTAATTGTCGAGAATTGTATGGTCATCAATTCACCATGGTCTATTCCTTGTTGGAATCCAAGAATTGGCTAGCCCACAAGTATATGGCTTGTGGTAAAGGCAATCGAATCCATATTTGGTTATCAATTCACCAATTCTAAGAATTGACTAGTCCCGAGCAAACGGCTACGGTAAAGACAAGTCAAATCCGTTTATACAATTGTCGATTTGCTACTAAATCGATGGTTATCAATGTACCATAGTTTTCGGACTTAAACATCCGCTACTCCAAAGAGATGGCTATTGGTAAAGAGACATCAAATCCATTATTTTCAATGATTCACCTCTCACAGGAGATAACACACCTGGAAGTGATGAGAATAGTATGCAACTAATAAGTTTTGATGTACAATATGTCATGTGTTGCTGCAAAGACCTAGCGCTTCAAAGTTTACTCATCATAGAGATGAGTTAATTAGTGGTTCTTTGCTACTGATGTTTGAGAACAATCCTCTAGTACTGAAGTCTCTAAGATCTATCAAGGTAGGAAACTCGAACTTAACCAAGTCAAATTCCAGTTTAGGGGAGGATTGTTGGGAATTATGTGAAGTAGGATTTCTGCACATCTTCCAAGGATTCTCATTGAAGTAGAAGCGTAATCAAGAAGTCATTCTCAAGTGCAAAAGCAAAGGCATTGCAGTGTTCTTCAAGGGTGGAAGTCGACTTAGGATCAAGATCTGTCAGATTATTTAAATGCTAACCCATCATTATCTTTGAACGCCCGAGGTTAGCATGGGTATTATTGTACTACTCAATATTTGTTTAATGTAATAGTCATTAAATGCATGCTTGCATGTTTAGTCGATTGGTAGTAATAGATTAGGTTCCTTGTCTATAAAAGGAACCTCTTAGTTTGTAATAGACAACGATTCTCAAACATAGAGTTTCGGTGAATAAAAGATCCATAGAGGATCTAAGTGTTCTTAGTTATAACAACTTGTATTTACTTTCCGCTATAGAATACGAGTTTTAGAGACTGCTATTAGTTTGCTTATGATTACATAGGCAACACTAACGATCCACGAAAAGCTAAAGATCATCAAGGTCTCGAGTTTTCAACAAAACTCGTGGAAAACGTAAATAATGATGTTGGAAAGTTGAATAAACGCTGTGGGACACTGGGGACAATATGTGAGCTCGGAATGGGTAAACGGGATAGTTACGAAAAATTACAACTCCGCCCCCCCTAAAACACCCATGGTCGACGCCCCTCCCTCCTCCAAAAATATTTATTTGTGAGTCCTTTTGTCCAAGTATAAAAGGCCTCCCACCCTTTCATTTGTGCTAGCTCTTTCTCTCACTAAAAACATACACACAACACTCTTTCTCTCTCTTCCAATAATTAAAACCCTAACCCTAAACCACCACCTTGGTCGCCCACTTCCGGCCACATTCTGACCAAAATCCGATGAGTGGTGCTACACCTCCACCACCAAATCAAAGATCTTTTCATCCTCTTTCCATCCATATATAATACTCATACTAAAACCTTCATTAACACCCTCAAATTTAAAGACTAAGATTCGGATTTTTAGGGTTTCAAGTGGGTTTTGAAATTGGTGCTTGAATAAGGTAAATGGAACAAGATTAGAGCTTGTTTGGGCAATAAAAAGGCATGTATGGACTATTAGGGTTTCGACCTAATGTCCAAATTTGGGGCTTTTGGGTGGAACATGAAATTAAGTCTAATTAGTGTCTAAATAAACAAGTAATTAGTGTTTGGTAAGTGTGTGGTGTATCAATTTGATGGGTTTATGCATTTTAGGTTTAGTTTCATCTTTTTGGTTAGAATAGATAATGGGTTTTGTGTTTGGTTAGTGATTGGAGCTTGAATGATTGGATTTGGATGTTGTGGAATGGATTTGGGTGATGTTTGATTGGTTTGGAAGGGTGTACGAGCCACAAAGGGCACGTGACGTGGCCCTTGGTTTATGTGACGTGACCCACTTGGGCCACGGGTCCAAATCGGTCGTTTGGTAGCTTGTTGGTTGATGTAGTTGAGGTTTGATGAGACGCGGAGCCGAAAAGCTTCAAGGGCTTGTTTGGTTCACGTGGTCTTAATCATGACCGTGTCATGACCATTAGGGTCATAACATTGGTTTCGTATATTTGGTTGATTGATTGGTTGGCAAGATTGTTTTGAGTTGGTTTGGGATTGAATTAGCTATTATGACTTTTAAATTTGGACTTATATATATATATATATATATATATATATATATATATATATATATATATATATATATATATATATATATATATATATGATATATGAGCTAGCTACGTCATCGTTACTTTGACTTTTAGTCAATAGTTGACTCGACAAAGCCGTAACATGGACTTTAGTATCATTTGGACTATTGATTGACTAAAAGCCGAGAAGTTATGACTCGTGCTTGTGGACTTGAAACAAATAACGATATGAGATTAATATTGGAATTTGACGAAATATATATATATTCATGAAAATGCTAATAGACTATGAAATATAAATAATAAATGGGCTTTTGTACCAAAAATGTTGATAACAAGTTTTATCTTGTTATTTACTATTTTTAAATGGAAACTAACGACTAAATTGAAAATGTTTTGTAATAAATAAGTAATTAATATTTCGAGTGCACGTTTATCAATAAATGTCAATTGTGGACATTTAATACTAGTTAAGTATTTATGTACTTACGTTGTGTGCATGAGTTACGGATAACCTAACGTTAATTGTGTTGATCCGCGTGGTAGCGGACTTATTAGGTTGACGAATCTAATAAGAGTCCGCTAGGCACGCTGGGTAACCTTATTAATGGGTGAATTATCCTTATGACTCTTTAGGACACGATTGATTTATGGGATAATAAGCGACACGAGTAAATAAATGAGTTTATCGAGTTGACGAATTCGATAAGGTCTACTATTTATTCCGAAACTTATTGGACTATGGAGTTTATCGTTTAGAGGTCTCATTGTGTCGCATTGAGTTATATATTGGTTGTTTGAGTGCATTCATAGCATCATATTGAGTCGATACACCCACATGAGGAATACCAAACACTAGGATTAAACGGTGAAACGAGACATTTTTGGAAATAACAAATGGAATACATTGGGGTAGATAACGTTGATTTCGATAAATATATATTAAGTTTGGTCTACATTAATAGGTTGTGCCGAGTCGATAGTTGATGTGCCGTGATTTCCGTTATCTTCTGCTAGTGTTTATTTGTGCGTTGATTGCTTGAGGTGAGTTTCATAGCCCCACTTTTATCTACGTTTTTAACTATATTGGGTTGAGAATCATGCTACTGTTTTCGGACCATGAAAACTATTTGGATTTGCTTATATGCTTGACTATTTAGATAGATGTGCGGTAGTTGTTGCCTTAGACTAGGGTAGCAATCCTAATTGCTATAACTATTGCCTAGCTAAGAATAGACTTCTACCTCGACCTAGTCCGGGTTGGCAATTGTTTTAGATTTTGCCACGACATTCTTTGGACTAGAGTCTCGGGCCAGTAGTCCCTGGATGCGGGACATGTTTTTGGTTGGTGATCCCGTAGGATCGGTATTTATCTATCTTAGGTCTTGCATAGCAAATCAACTACTATTGGTCCACTATGATTTTGTTGAACTTAAACCTATGAACTCACCAAAGATAAGTCGACCTTTTAGCATGATTTCGGTATTTGAAAGATGTTTGGAATACGTAGTTTGTGGAAGCTTGGCAAGAAGGCGGGGTTCAAGGATCATTTCTGACTCTGATAAACTTTGGGGACCTATTTGATTAAACCATGTTTGGGCCTAATAATTATACTTTTGGATTAAATGTTTTGAATACTTAAATTTGAGATTGGTTTTGAATGTTAAATGACTATCTTTTTGCTATACTTGTATGCGATACCAATCCAAAAAGTAACGCCCCGAAAACTTGATTAAGTCTTCCATTGTACCGAGATTTGGGGGTGTTACAGATTGGTATCAGAGCTCAAGGTTATAGAGAATTAGGTATTTTATAAACCCTAAACTATAACTACTTTTTGAGAAAATTGATCATCGACCGACGCACGCCCGCTTGCCAAGCCGAAGCTTCTTATTTGAATATGGTATGAACTGCGATTTGAATTATGAGATATGATTATTGATTTTGGAAAATGAGATGTGATTATCGAGATATTACGGAATTTGAGTTGAGGAAACGATATATTGTGATTTTGGAGTTTTGAACTCGATTGATTTGATATGGGATTATGTGATGGAACGGGACTTATGTGTTTTATTTAAAGGCATATTTTGAGTAATGCGGTACCTACACTTTTAAAGCTTTCATTATGTGATATATGTTTTGGGTTAAGTTGATGCGCTTATTAAAGATAGTTGTTTCGAACACTTATACCTACCATATGCCATTGTCACAGACTATGCCTTCACTAGCTTTTGATGTGTCTTAGGAGGTCCTTGTTGTTGCTAGTTCGCCAGCATTGACTCTCATGACGGTTGCGTAGGGTGATCCTTATGAGATTGCCCGTCACACTAATTCATCATCATCGATCGTCCTAGCTCATCTAGGCGCTCACTTTACATCGTGTCTTAGCGCGAGCACGCACTCCTAGGCTTGCTTATAGCACTACCCGCATTTCCGTGAGACCACCATCATCACCTATCCGCTTAGCAAAGATCACCATGTCTTAGGAGGCCTAGATCTCCTAGTGTACCACCTCGTGATTTACCTACAGAGACTCCGACTCATGGACTCTCCCCATGGATGAGGCGAGGAGGAGCATGAGATTGAGGAGCAGATGTAGATGAGGATGAGGATCCTCGTGAGGAGGATGATGAGGATATCCTGAAGAGGTACTCCTCCATTGCAGTAGTCCTGCATATTCTCCAGACTGTGTTCTCCTTTTCACGACCCTAAGTCCCTGGATGACCTTTTAGACATCGACTCACCACCTTACTCACCTTATATAGGTAGCCCGTTAGGATCGGAGATACCATCGAGATTGTTTCGAGCTCGAGGAGTATGGTGAGATGGGTCCGATGTGGGAGAGGATTACATCGCAGGTACTAGGCTTAGTCACTGACGGTCGATTGGTTGGAGTATCTAGGGCTAGTATAGAGGATCCGAGAGTTGATATAGGTACCGTAGTCGGGAGGACTAGGGTTTTGCATGAGGGTGTGTCGAGCTCCGTGAGCGGTTTGGGGACCTGCTGAGAGGGTTCATGACGACTCGTGATGCCGATAGAACAATTTGGCGAGGGATTGGTGAGTTGGAGAGAGAGGTCGCAGAGCTTAAGAGTGATCGCGACGCTCGACGTGTTGAGTTAGCATCTTTGTGGAGAGAGGTTGACGATGTTAGGAGATCAGTTAGTGGTATTCGTAGACGTGGCTAGTTAGTATTAGATTCATGGTTTTGTACCATCTTGAAACTAAGTAGTACTTGGTTCGAGATGTAGGATTATCCTAGTCGTCTTACTAGTATCGTCGTTAGGATCGTTTTTGGATTTCTTCGTATCCTTCCATGTATTTCCACTTTTGAAACCTATGAGTTATGGGTATTGGAACGTGCATCCTTTAGTTATGATTCGGTATGTGATTGGTTCGCTTTGATATAGTGTTATCCCTGTTGGCCTTGATTATGTATTCAGGCGTTATTGGGTGATCCTTGGAACCCAACTCTATCTTTAGAGCGTGAATTGTGAACTTATGAAACTATTCTTCTTGCCTCCAGAATGGTGGCAACAAGACGAAACTCGCTTAAGAACAACCGAGCGACCCAACCGCTTGTTGTTGCCCCGGTCGTCGAGGTCGCTGCTCGCCCCACCACACCACATGTTGAGAACCCGAACACCGATAATCCAAATTGTGAAAACCCGAATGTGAACGACTGTCCGAGAATGGTCCTGCTCCACAAAACCTCCACCGCGAACCCAAACCCCATGTTGACCAAGCTAGTGGCACAAACAAGTGTTCTTTGATCGCTAGCGAGACTAATCTCTAACACCTCTAGTGGAACCCCAATGTTGAATCGAACTCGAGGTTGTACCTACAAAGAGTTCGATTCGTGGTCCCATTGAGTTTGGAGGAACCGAGGAGTAGTTTACCTAACGAGGTGGTTGGAGAAACCGAATCGTGTTTGTCGTTAGTAATTGTGAGGAGGATTGTAAGGTTAAGTATGCCACATATACCTTGAAGGACGGGCATTAACCCAGTGGAACAATTATCACCGATCGGTAGGGATCGATGTAGCTTATAGTATGACTTGACTCGCTTTAAGACTCTCCCGATCAAGACTTCATCGTCCTAGGAATGAAGTTAAGAAGTTAGAGAGTGAGTTCGGAACCATAAGGTTAAGGGTACCGACATGGCGATTTATACTGCTGCTTCCAAGAGTTATCATTTCTTTGCCCCGATATGGTTCGCCTTCAAGAACTTAGGATTGAGAGGTATATGATGGATTGCCTATACTACTCAAAATGATGTCATCATTGCGAAGCCGCTTAATTTGCATGAGGCACCATCGTGGCTCATCGCTTGATGGACTCTTATGTACTAGAAGTAGGAGACAAGGGTAAGAATGATAGGAGTGATAAGAGGAAGAGGAACGGTTGCTAGCGGAATGGCAACAAACGGCAAGAGACGACGGAGTGTTCGCCTAGGAAATGAAGGAAGGAAAGATTATGAAAGTAGTAAGCACGCAGTGTGTCGTCGTAACCGACACCACCATGGACTATGCCCGAATGTGTGTAGGAAGTGCTCTAAGGTAGGACACATGGCCAACATCAGAGGTCTCGCCCACTTGCTGCAGCTCAAACCGCACAAGGAGAGGACCGAAGGCCACTGTCACTGCTTTGGATGTGGAAAGAAGGGACACTTTAAGAAGGAGTGCCGAGAGTCTGTGGATGAGAGGAAATCCGTGTGAATGTAGAGGATTTGCTAACCGAGGTGTAGGAGGTAATGGCTTAAACCACAATGAAACGTGATGTTGTGGAAAACCGGGAAACCATGGTGCTAGGAATCGCCAGAGACATAGGAACCACGCGTGTTTACGCTTATGGGAAGGAAGTCGGTGAGGACCCTAACGTAGTTACTGCACGCGTTTCTCAATAATCGCTATGCTTCCATACTATTTGATCTTGGTGCAGATATGAGTTTTGTATCCACCAATTTTATGCCATTACTAGGAATCTCCCAAACACCTCTAGGGTTTAGTTACGATGTGGAATTATCCAATGTGAATAGAGAGAATATAGACACAGTAGTCCGAGGTTGTACCTTAAGTTTCCTAGACCGCCCGTTTAGTATAGACTTATTTCCGGTTACCTTAGGAAGTTTTGACGTCATTATAGGAATGGATTGGTTGTCGAAGAACGGTGCACACATCATCTGTGATGAGAAGGTTGTGCGTTTACCGTATGGCGAAAAAGTTCTGAGCATACAAGGAGATCGGAGCGACTGTGGAAGTCCTTCCCGGTTGAGCGTCAACTCTTGTATTAAGGCTCAGAAGTACATCGATAGAGGAGGTTGTCTTTTCTTGGCTCGAATTTCTGAAAAGAGAAGTGAGGAGAAGAGTGAAAGAAACCTTAACGATGTACCCATCGTTAGAGAGTTTCCGGATGTGTTTCCCGAAGATCTTCCAGGGATTCCACCTGTCCGACAAGTGGAATTCCAAATAGAGTTTATACCCGGTGCGGCACCCATAGCCCGGGCACCTTATCGACTTGCTCTAAGAGAATTGGAGGAATTGTCTAAACAGCTTGGCGTAATTGTCGAGAATGGATTCATTCGACCAAGTTCGCCACCTTGGGTAGCACCGGTGTTGTTTGTGAACAAGAAGGATGGATCGTTTCGGATGTGTATCGATTATAGGAATTGAATAAGTTAACGTGAAGAACCGATATCCGCTACCTAGAATAGATGATCTATTCGACCAACCCAAGGAGCTAGTGTCTTTTCTAAGATTGATTTACGATCCGGTTATCACCAACTTAGAGTTCGAGGGGAGGATATCCCCAAGACGCGCTTAGAACTCGTTATGGACACTATGAATTCCAAGTGATGTCGTTTGGTTTGATCAACGCCCAATGATTTTCATGGATCTCATGCATCGAGTGTGTAAGTTTATACCGGATAAGTTTGTGATAGTATTCATAGACGATATCTTGATATACTCTAAGAGTAGTGAGGAGCATGAAGAGCATTTGAGGCTCATTTTAGGATTGTTGAGAGGAGAAGTCGTATGCCAAATTCTCTAAGTGTGAATTTTGGATTCCGTCCGTGCAATTCTTAGGTCATGTGATAGATAGTCGAGGTGTTCATGTTGACCCGGCCTAAGATTAAGGCCATTAAGGAATGGGCAGCCCTAAGAACCCATCGAACCGACGCTTTCTAGGGTTAGCAGGCTATTATAGGAGATTCATCGAGAGATTCTCTAAGATAGCTAAGTCACCACCAAACTAACACGTAAGGATGTTAAGTATGAATGGGTAGAAAAGGAAGAAGAAGCATTCCAACTTCAAGGAGAAGTTTTGTAGTGCGCCATCCTAGCTTTACTCAAGGAAGCGAAGATTTTGTCTTGTCATCGCGACACTTCGCATAAAGGCTTAGGTGCCGCTTTGATGCAACGTGAGAAGGTGATTTCTTATGCATCCCAACAACTTAAGAAGATGAGAAAAACTACACCACCCATGACCTTGAGTTAGGTGTCAGAGTGTTTGCTCTTAGGATCCGGAGACATTATCCGTATGGTACCAAGTGTGTAGTATTTACCGACCATAAGAGTTTGAAGCATATCTTAGATCGTAAGGAATCGAACATGAGACAACGTCGTTGGTCGGAATTGCTTAGTGATTACGATTATGATATTCGTTATCATCCCGGTAAGGCTAATGTTGTGGTGATGCACTTAGTCGTAAGGAGGACATTCCAACCCTATTAGTTAGATCCTTAGGAATGACCATTGTTTCGCCTTTACCGTCCTCAAATTTTAGCCGCCCAAGCAGGCATTGACGGAAGAGAACCGCCCTTATGAGAATCTTCATGGAATGGTAGAAAGTGAAAATGGCTTCTTGAAGCGCTCGACGAACTTTATGCTTCGAGATGTAGTCGGATACCATTTCATGGTGGAATCCATGAGTTGATTATGCATGAGTCGCATAAATCAAAATACTCTATTCATCCCGGAGTCGATAAGATGTATCGTGATCTTAAGAAACTTTATTGGTGGCCTAATATGAAAGCCGATATAGCTCAAGATGTCGGTTGGTGCATGACTTGTTCTAAAGTAAAGGCGAACATCGAAACCATCAGACTCTTAGTTCAACCCGAACTCCCGAAATGGAAATGGGAGCGAATAACCATGGACTTTATCACTAAATTATCGAGAATGCTTAGCGGCAATGACGCTATCTGGTAATAGTTGATCGCTTAACTAAGTCTCGCCACTTCTTAGCCATTAGTGAAACCGATAGTCTTGATAAGCTTGCTCGATTGTATCTTAAGGAGGTAGTATCGCGTCATGGAGTACCGATATCTATCATTTCCGATAAGGATAGTCGCTTTACATCCCACTTTTGGAAATCGTTACGAGACGACATTAGGAACGAATTTGGATATGAGTACTTGCTACCATCCTCGCATCGATGGTCAAAGCGAGAGAACCATTCGAATTTAGAAGACATGCTTAGAGCATGTGTTATTGATTTCGCAAAGGTCGGAAGAGACACCTCCTTCGGCGAATTCTCTTACAACAATAGTTATCACTCTAGCATTAAGGCCGCCCCATTTGAGGCAATCGATGGCCGAAAATGTCATTCTCTGTTTGTTGGGTGAAGTTGGCGAGTCAACTTACAGTCCCGAACTTGTCCTAGAAACCACCGGAGAAGATAGTTCAGATCAGAATCGGTTGCAAACCGCTCGTGATAGACAAAAGGGTTATGCCGATAAGAGATGTAAACCTTTAGAATTTTAGGTTGAAGATCGTGTTATGTTGAAAGTTTCTCCTTGAAAGGAGTGATTCGTTTTGGGAACGTGGAAAACTCAATCCCGATATATTGGTCCTTTTCTAATCTTGAAAGAATCGGACCGGTAACATACCGCCGGAGCTACCATCGAATCGAGCGATGTACACAATGTCATTCATGTTAGTAATCTTAAGAAATGTCTTTCTGAGGAAAACATAGTTGTGCCTTAAGAGATATTAGTATTGATGAGAAATTGAATTTTGTTGAGGAACCGATTGAGATTATGGACCTTGAGATCAAAAGGTCAAGAATAGCCGATTCCGATTATTAAGGTTCGTTGGAACTCCGGCATGGACCGGAGTTCACTGGGAACGTGAGGACGTTTTACGAGGAACTATCCTAAACTTTTCATGACATCAAGCAACTCAAGTGAAACCCGGACGGTTTCTTCTAAGTCGAGAGGCTGTGACAACTGGCAATTTAGGGAGTCTATTTTAGGTAACCGCATTACGTTAAACTAAACCGAGCTTCTGCCTTTATCACTATTTTTTTAAACCATGACTTGATTTTATATCGTCTATTGGTTTTTACGGATTATTTCACTATTAAATGAGTTATCGTAAGAGTTTTAACTCTATTTGGTAGGCACTATTCGATTCGGCACTAGAAAAGCCTAAAACAAGAATTATTGTAACTTTTAGACCGTAAATCAAAAATTGACAAATAAATAGTCAAAACTCGTGGAAAAACGTAAATAACGATGTTGGAAAGTTGAATAAACGTTGTGGGACACTCGGGGGACAATATGTGAGCTCGGGAATGGGTAAACGGGGATAGTTACGAAAAATTACAACACCGACCCCCCTAAAACACCCATGGCCGGCGCCCCTCCCTCCTCCAAAATATTTATTTGTGAGTCCTTTGTCCAAGTATAAAAGGCCTCCCACCCTTTCATTTGTGCTAGCTCTTTCTCTCACTAAAACACACACACAACACTCTTTCTCTCTCTACTCTCTCTCTCTCTTCCAATAGTTAAAACCCTAACCCTAAACCACCACCTTGGCCGCCCACTTCCGGCCACATTCCGGCCAAAATCCAGAGAGTGGTGCTACACCTCCACCACCAAATCAAAGATCTTTTCATCCTCTTTCCATCCATATATAATACTCTTACTAAAACCTTCATTAACACCCTCAAATTTAAAGATTAAGATTTGTATTTTTAGGGTTTCAAGTGGGTTTTGCAATTGGTTAAATGGAACAAGATTAGAGCTTGTTTGGGCAATAAAAAGCCACGTATTGACTATTAGGGTTTCGACCTAATGTCCAAATTTGGGGCTTTTGGATGGAACATGAAATTAAGTCTAATTAGTGTCTAAATAAACCAAGAATTAGTGTTTAGTAAGTGTGTGTGTATCAATTGGATTCTAGTAACTGTAAGCTTGTTGTTAACACTAGTAAGTGAATTGGTTCTAAGAGTTTTGTCAGTTATTGATTATTCATTGTTGATTCTTCATCAGTTTCTGCAACTCAGCCAAACTTACATCAATATGTACATCACTATCTGTATATGTTATCTTGTACTATTCTTCACTTAAGCATTATGAGATGCTCGTTAGTCTGATAGCAAGTTTATCCCATTCGTTTACCAGTGACATCATAACTACATACTGACAGGATCTAAAGAAGTAATCAAATGGTATGATAAATGTATGTGACCAATAAACATATGTCATTGTCAATCTAAATATCAATCAATCATCAATCACTCTAACATGCTTATGTGCATACATGATTGCACCTAACACCAGTCGAAGCTATCGAGATCTTCTATGCCACTCGAGGAGGTCTGAGGTCGGAGTAGATGTATCTGTCTGATCAGAGATCTCATCAACGAACATAATCGGAAGGTGCTTCGATCTTAACTTCACGAGATCGATAATGCCTTGTTGATGATTTCTCTTAAGGATATGACTCACCATAATTTCTTCATCCAGACGCATGGACTTCATCATGATGATGATCAGGAAACTCATGGTTTATGAGAAGAGATTGGGATTGCTATAAAGGTTGATGTGCATGGGAATTAATGTCATGGATGTTATGGATTCGGATTGCAAGAGTCAATTTCATATCATTTACGATCATTATCATCGACGTTGTACGAAGGTCTTGAATGAATATCCTACTGTTGCCTGCTTAATTTCTTTGCCACTCTGAATACACTCTAGGTGACAAGGTGAATCTTTGCATTATCAACGGCAACTTCTGACCCACGTTCAATCTTCCACTCACATCAAACTTCTCGCTTCATAAAACTACTCTTAGTCATAACTATATGATCATCATTAATTATAGATCAAACATATTGGCATTGAAGTAGTAGAGATAATGGATTTATGAGCCAAGTTTGGCACTTAGAGAATAGACTTCTACCTCGACCTAGTCCGGGTTGGCAATTGTTCTAGATTTTGCCACGATAAAGGTCGACTAGAGTCACTGGGCCCGAGTAGTCCCTCGGATGCAGGACATGTTTTTGGTTGGTGATCCGGTAGATCGTGATTTATCTATCTTAGGTCTTGCATAGCAAATCAACTACTATCGTCCACTACGATTTTGTTTAACTTAAACCTATGAACTCACCAACAGTAGTTTCGACCTTTTAGCATGATTTCTCGTATTTGAAAGATGTTTGAATACGTAGTTCAGGAAGCTTGGCAAGAAGGGGTTCAAGGATCATTTCGACTGATAAACTTTGGGGACCTATTTGATTAAACCGTGTTTTGGGCCTAATAATTATACTTTTGGATTAAATGTTTTGAATACTTAAATTGGGATTGGTTTTGAGTGTTAAATGACTATCTTTTGCTATACTTGTGCGATACCAATCCAAAAGTAACGCTCGAAAACTTGATTAAGTCTTCCACTGCATCAAATTGGGTGTTACATATACCCAAATCCAACACTTTTACCGGGCTTGAAACTCGAACAATACCCATACATTTTGCCCTTATTCTATCTTTGTCATTCTTTATAAAGTCAATACCCTTCTGGTTTCTATTGAATGCTGATCTTACCTTCTTTTTTATTTTTTTTGCAGAACCAAAGGTTTGACCAAAGTATAAGAATGTTTTATAAATAGCACCATCCTCATCTGTTCTAACCCTTGCCATCCTAGAATGACCACATCTGACTCAGAACCACAAGCAGATTCAAATACATTAGTATCTATGACATCTATCTCATTTTCCAAATTTTGTCATCATGTATATGACTAGATATTCCTGAGCCTAATTGTGTATTATTACTCACTTGAAACAAAGAAAGTTGTAGATCATTCTCCTCACAAGTATTCTCTTCATTTGCCACAATTGACTCATACTATCTGGTAAGATGTTCCTACATTGCCGAACTAACTACTTTGACTTATTTAGAACAGTGTAACATCAACATCAGGCTCTAAAAAAGTGTTATTCACATCAACCGGTGATCTTCCTGCTTTTCCTAATTGCTTACTCTGTCTAACTTGGAATAGATTAACCTAAACATCAGCCTCCTCAAACGTATTATCCTCATCAATCAATACTAATGCAGGATCACTGTTGTCACTAAGATCAGCTTCACTATCATATCCAGAATTTAACTCTTTTTGCATATGGTCAACAGGTTGACTAGCAAACGACATATCAAGAGTTGAAAACACGGGTTCAATATTTGAAAACTTACTAGATTCTAGAATACTATTGACATCCAAAGAGAGTTGTGTTAATTGCAGAAAGGGCTCTACTACATGCTCATTTTCAATGTTATCTAAAACCAATCGTCTAAAACATGATTGGATAGCACCACTAGCTCCCTTTCTACTTTCTCAATCCATCTCCCTAAAAATGTCTTAATTGATTGTGAATACATTTCATTCAACTCTAATTTTGTCTTACCAATTTGAATATAAACATCTATCATCTTATGGTCACTGACAATGTCTTCCAAAAAATCTAGATTCACAGGCTCACGGAAGCTATACAAACCATCATCCAGTGTACTACCAGGCTTAACAAAGTAATAGTAATTGGTTTATCCAGTTTCATAACTAATTTGGACCATGAGAGCATCCATCTCATCAATAGGCACCTCATTAATATCAACCAAATCAATAATAATTTCCTTACTTCAATCGTATATTTTACCTGGCCAGCTGAAAACACCATTGTGATAAACCCTCATGTTAAACCGACCTAATCGACCAGTTGTTGAAACCAAGAACAAAACACTGTTAAACAATCGTAGGAACATATCATTGAAAACGATTATAAGCAAAAAAAACTTACCATATCTCCTCAATGCAGAGTTTTGTTCTTCCATAGGGTCATCAAGAAAAGATTATTCTCTAACTTGCCATAATGTAAAACTAAGTTGGGGCTTGTTGATTTGTCACTTAGGAGATTATATTTCATAGCTGACATTGCATTAGGTTTTTTTGGTAGGCTTCCAAGACAAGTTTGGGGATGAGCAATGAGTACAGGGCTTTGTTATATTAGGGATCATGGCGGAAAATGGATGGGACATGTGAAACAAAGGACATTAAATGAGAAAAGAAAACTTTGTCATCGTGAAAAGACCATTATGCTCTCACCTATGAACGGATGTTGAAGTCGACCGAGGCTTAACGGTCAATCTAGACCTCGGGTGATCAAAAACATGGAATAGGACCTCATGTGATGAACACATGCAAGTTTGTACTCGGATGGATTTGTATAAGTTAAGGACTAACGGTGTATTTTACTCTAAAAATATAAAGTTTGACAAGTCAAAAGTAACAAAAACACAACAAATACGGAGCAAAAAACCATAAAAACAATTATGACATGTTAATAAAGTGGGTAAAACTATCGAAAAAAAGTGCGAAAAAGTGCTAAACATAAAATATAAAGCTGAAAAGTCCAAGAGTAAAAGACAAAGATACAAAACAAAAAAACATTAAAAATTGTATTATTCTGTCAATGAATAAAAAAGAATAAGGTGTGTTTGTGAAAGAATAATGAAGAAGAAGAATGATCCGTGAACTGAAGCATAAACACACACCACCACAAAATTATTAAAGTATTGGAAAATGTGCATTCTTAAAAATAGAAAGCTCACCGCCATTTGTCAAACCAACAATAAAAATAAAAAAATCATCATAACCGCCATCGCCAAAAACTCTAAAAAGCTCCACTTCAAACATAGCCTAAAAGAGATTATGGGTACCAATAGTATGACATTTCTAAATAAAAAGAAACGGTTAGGTAATCTATCAAGTGACAAAGCTTTGATTGGAGGCGATATAATAGGTCTTCCTAGGTTTGGGTAGCTATTGTTTAAAACAACTTGATACGGAGTATAAAAGTTCCGTTATTGTGATTTTTTATTAGCAGTAATTATTTAGTTATTTGAAACTTGTTGCATTTTAAAATAAGGTTTTGCTAATACGTGTTCATTTATTCAACATTAATTAAATTTTAAAATTATCTAGATTAATTAGAAATTTGATATTAATTAACTTGAACCTTTCATATATAAAGAGCTAAACATGTATCCAGTAGACACACATTAGCAAAACCCTTTATAAAATAAATGTTGCACATAATTTTGAAAATGTATAAATATTTCAATATCAACCTATCAAATGTCTTCCTTTCTTTGTAAAATCGTTTTGATTGATTCCATAAAAGGTGTAGATTGGCGGGAACATTCTGACCCTGGGTGTCTTTTGATTGATTATTTAACTTTAAAAGTAGAAATTTATTTTGAAACAAATTTAACTGATATTGTGAATATTATTTTGAAAAAAAATATTAATAAAGTAGTTTGGTTAATCAACTTGGGTGCACAAATTATGACCGAGGTTACAACTAATGACCATATGCAACATCAATTGACCATGCCTATTGTAATACTGATTAAACCAGGAAAAAAATAATAATAAAAAACCCGGTCTCTTGTGAGACCTTCGCTACTTTAATTACCACTGGCCACCTTGGAGATGGTTTATGTTATACATTGATACTCTCATACTTGAGATCGAGGCGATGATATGCATTCTGAATGCACTTTGGGTGTGGCAGAGCTCAAATGTCTTGAGGGTGAGAATTGATGCTTTTGATATATATGCAATGCCCCTAAACAAATAAATAAAGGTCAGCAACAGGTTCCCTTTATTTTCTTGCTAAATTGTGGGTGTTTGAAAACATACAAAATGCAGGCCATATTGTATGTTGTTCATTGATAGCACCATCAGTTGATGGATGAGATCAACAATGTGTTATAGGTTGGAACGTGAAAGCATGCCTCAGTATTAAAACATCTTCTAGTACGTTTGGAACGTGCGTGCTTCTAGTACGTTTAACTTCATAGTTGAATCACTCGCCCTCTATATATACATCACATATCTACGACAATGCTAAAACCATGCATGTCTGATAATCTGCAAATTATAAAAAAACCATTTAGAAACTCATATAATGTACCTACAGATTCGAAGGTTTAGAGAAAATGTAACACATGAAATAGAAACACATATCGTTATAAAAAAATAGAAACACATAAATTGTTGATTATGCAAAAATCTTGTTGTTTAAATGTGCTTAGTAGTTTGAAATTCAAAACATTATCAAGTTCCAAAAGTATATCCGAACCAGACGAATTAAGTTATTATGCAAAATATTTGAAGACTATGCAAAAATGAACAGTACACATGTATCCTTCCTTTTGTGTGCAGATTTTTTAAATGAAATTCTTGAACTTGCCTACTTAACCTTAATTTCCAGTAAAAGTAGTATTTCATTATTCAAAGAACATGAAATTTTTCTACGAATTTTCAGTTACTTTCCATAATATCTTGGGTTGACTACAAATTTGTTACGAATCATTGTTTTCAATTGTGTGTTTCAAAAGTTTCTGAATTATGGCTTCTCTCACAAGCTAATGGAGGGACACATTTTTCTGCCTTGGTTAGGAGAATGATTTTCTTCGTCAATGTGAGTGGCCTAGCTAGCTTATATATATCATGCTTGGCATAATAATCAAACGAAAGAATATATTGGTGTTCAAATTTAACAATGATTTGACGAAAATCAAATAAAAAAGTGTTCCATAGGAGAACATATATATCCATTCTGAAAATACCTAGCTACAAAAATTAAAACTTTACAAACTTACCGTTATTAACAAAATTAAAACACGTCTATCTTTAAATAAGGATTTTACGATTTAATGCTATTTGGCCATGTCAAATGAGCTCATTCAAAAACGTTTAACAGATAATTTGTACTCGTCAACTCTGAAATGGCTAATTCAAATACTGGTTGAACACTTGTCAAAACTACGTAGGCGCTTAGTATTTTTAGAAAGATTTAATTAGGGAGAGGCCGGCTCAAAACTCTACTATCTATACTACATATAATAGAAAAACGGTCAAATCTTGAAAAGTGAAAAGTTGAAAGTCGAAACAGAGAGAAACGACATGAATTAATACCTTATTAAAACACCCTATTACTTAAAAGACAATAATTTATTCACATTGTACAACCAATTAAAACATATCTACCAAATTAAAAACAACCAATTAAAACACCATGGTACAATAAAATTTTCACAATGTACAATTTAAACAAGCTACAACATAATTCTAAATATAAAATAGTTAAACACACTAATTAATGTTATTTTAAAACACCCTAAAACGAAAAGTACATGTTATTATACACATTATACAAATTAATAAACACACAAAGCTTCATACAAGTTTAACAAGTTGATGGTACATATATATTTAAAATCGGACGACCAACGGGTTCAACGGAAACCGTGTCGCACCGTTTGGCTAACCAATAAATCATCCGAAACGAACTAGAGAGGATCCGTTGAAATCGATACAAACCGGTGAATCGTGTCTCATCGAGATCTATTTCTCCTTAGATCGTCACAGGTACTTCAGCCAACGCGCGGGTACCGCTATACTATATATAAAGGAAAACCAAAAGTAAAAGTGAAAATTTGAAACTATTAATACATATCGAAACCGGGTTGACCCGGACGCTCAAACCCTGTGAGGTTGACCATTTAATTTGACCTGCTTTGATCCAACCCGTTGGGTTGACTCGGTTTAAATTGACCTGCTGACGGGAACGGTTCAACCAGGTTGAACCACCGAGTCGAACCGGTTTCAAAACATTATGTTTAACCCCAAATCTTAAAACTTTTATTATTTTTCGCTTAGAACCCATAAACTTTTTTTAACACAAAATGATCTATCGCTATATAAATATATAAGTTTTTCTTCAAAAATGATTATAATGTTTTACAATTAAGAGAAAATATGTGCCCGCTAATGCACATTTAACTTTTTAATAGGCTAAATACGGCAATTTCAAAAAATAAGGCTAAATGTGCCCAAATCTTTACAAAATAGCTAAAATTAGTCTTTTTTTTTGCCTATCACATTCACGCTACTTTTGTGATTAAGGCTCTTCTTAACAACGGCACTATTAATCCCATCCTTGTTAGTTTTACGCCGACAAGAACGCGTGTTGTTAGCTTTTATCTCATAACCGATGTAATGTTTACTTTCATTTTCATTAAATGTTTTATACGTTGTTTGATAGATGTTAAGAATTTTGTTTTGACTTTAGCTTATCGATAATACAACCGTTTGAATTGCATTTTCATCCATCCACGCTCTATTTTAAACGCTACACAAAACACTCACCACAAGATCACAAATCATTAATTATCTTACGCTAAAATCATTGCTGCTAAAGGCGCAGATCTTCAAGATTAGATAGAAAAGAAATAAATGTAACCACTGACAGTTTCATATCAGCTACAATATATTTTTAAACTGAGGAATTGAACCCTAATTGGCTTTGAGGTATTAACAATCTACTTCAGAAGAAAGTTGGTTACCTGCTAATAACAAATGCTAAAATGAACTAGTTTCAAATATATAACCTTTTATTTCAGTTACATACCTTAATGTCTTAACTAAAGCATACAAATAATGACAATTTCGATAGAAGTGGCGAAGGATTGCAATTAAGAGATGCTTAGTCATGAGGTTCCATGTCTGTCACACCATTCCAATCCGCATCAAAATCATACTCCAAACTACCAAAACGCAGGCCTGGATCCAAATGAATTGACGTTGTAGGGAATGAAACAGATGGAGGGTGCGCCACATGACTCAAGGTTGTACCAGATGACCCTGAAGATGATGACAGAAGAAAGTGAGAGTAGTCCGAATGGTCCATCCGACCTGGAGACTGATTGAACCGAGGGTTCATGAAACCTATGGTTGGGTGCGCCGGCTGACCACCGAACTGCAACATATTGGTTTCTGAAAAGTAGTAATTTGAAAGTATAATTAAACATAATGGTACAACTGTATATATTATTTAATCAATAAGTTAAGCATGTAACTAGCATAATATATCAACCAGGCGAAAAAAGACATGGTTGAGGCTTTCTTCTTCTTCTGTTATGCCCATCAAGACGCTTCCTGCAGCTTCGTTTTTCCTCATCAAATTCTTCTAGTGAATGGAACCTATAGATACAATCACAAAATAATTACTTCAACTCATAAGCTCCTTAAGATTACCAAATTTAAAAGCAAAAAAGATGAGAAATGAACAAGTGGTACCGGCTACACTGCTGGCAGAACCGCAAAGGTTTGCCATTAATCAAAACTTGTGGACTCTTGGAATGAGCTTCACAAATCTTATGCTTTTGGTGATACTTTCTGCAGTTACTAAGGTCATCCATGCACCCGTCCACTAGACAATTTACTACTTCGTTTGCATCAGTTGCCTTGGTATACGCCCTTTTCGACGATGCCATTTTAAAGTCTCTTATATACTATGTATCTTCAAGCAACTATCAATTACTCTACTAACTCACTCAACCAATAAAATTTTATCACAATAACATGATTATGTAGATAGTAAATGCAGATATATTTAACAAAAGTTGCTACTTTGCATAAATATAGCTAACTTGCATACGCATAAAGATGATCAAAGGGTGGTTTGTTTTGAGCTTCAAATAAGATTCTAAAATCCATATGATTGGTGGTGGGGAGTCTCTATTTATGGCAAATAATAGAGTTTCTATAATAAGGTTGGTTTCGTGCTAATTTATGGAAAGCTGTGTGGTCAGTTTGATTAAGATGTATGATAAGGACAAAACGTTTTAAGAGCCAATTTCAAGAAGTCACCTTTTTCTTTGCTGTCCACATTGCAGTAAAAAAAATGTTTCCAATTTTAGTCTTGTGCAATCGTCAAAACTTATGATGACCTCACTCGATTTTTGACAAGTGTCTCGAAGGAAGGTAGGTAGTGTTTAATTATTGCTCGATTGAAATGACATTTTGTACGACTATGGTGTGATTTGCTCGACCGATGTAATGGTTGATAAACCAGTTTTGCCTTATTTGAAAAACGAGACCCATGATGGATGTTTTTTCTCGACCGATGACACAATTTTTCTCGACCGGCGGCTGTCATGTTTTTTGTGCGACCAAGGTTTGTTTTTTTCGAAAAAAATTCAAAAACTTTAAGTTTCGAATTTTTTTTGTGCTATTTTAAATTTCGCACAGTCTACCAGTCGCATAAGATTAAAAAAAAATCCTATTTTTTGACCACCAACCCAAAATTAAAGGTGATCACTTTTAGAATTGGCTCTATGTTGTTAAGTAAATATATTTGTTGATTCTTATTCTAGTATAATATATATATTATTTTTGCGAAAGTGAAATGTATTGCTAGTATCTCCTAACCATGTACAAGTACAACTGTCTACTTAAGTTAAGATAGCACTTGATTTAGATATAAAGAAACGGTTAGCTAATCTATCAACTTTGACAAAGCTTTGATTAGAGACGATATAATATGTTGTCTTAGGTTTGGGTAGCCTTTGTTTAAATCAACATGATATAAAAGTTCCGTTATGGTGATTTTTATTACACATAATTTTGAAAATGTATAAATATTTCACTACTATTAACCAATCAAATGTCTTTCATTGCAAAATTGTTTTGATTGATTAAGTAACCTTAAAAGTGAAAAATTATTTTGGAACAAATTTAACTAATAATGTGAATATTATTTGTGAAAAAAAATATAAATAAAGTAGTTTGGTTAATCAACTTGGGTGCACAAATTTTAACCGAGGTTACAACTAAAGACCATATGCAACATTAATTGGACCATGCCTATTGTAAGTTGTAATTAAGTTGTAACAATGATTAAACCAAAAAAAACTAAACCGATCAAATTGGACAATCCCTTAAGATTGTTACTTAAAAACTAAAGCATAACAAGACAAAACAGTTGCTATTATGATTAAGATTTGTTTGACATCCAAGCATAACAAATAGGAACCTTCAATGAATGTTACCATTATTAGATCGTTTGAATGATTAATGTCGACATATAGCTTAGAGTAAAAGAGATTGTTGTTTCTTTTAAAGTGATTATAAAGAGAAAACTAAATGATATAATCACTCTTCATGTTAAATGTGTTTTAAAACAGTTTTATAAATCACAAGCAGAAACAGTTTAACAAGATTTACACAATAAGTTTTTCAACGTTTAAAATTCTTATTAAAATGAGTCAAATAATTTGACAAAAATGTTTTTGTAATAACAATTTTCGTTGAATTATAATTTAAGTGGTCTCCTCTCTAACTTAAACAGAGGTTTAAGTATGAACTCATATACTTACTCACCCAAAAGTTCAAATGACCCAAGTTTAATTCGAAGTAAGAACGCTTTTAAATTTATTTCACATTAATTGCAAGAAATAACAATCGCTGCACTATAAACATCTATTTGTCTATTTATCTATCCTAATAAAAGATGCTTTTATCTATATTAATAAGGGATTTTTTTTTAATGTGCCCCGAAAGCACATTTTTAAGCGAGTAAAAAAGTCAAGTTATAGTTCATTAAATAAAAAATTACATGTAATTAAAGTAATTTTTAAGCATAATTAATGTGCATTAATTACAACTAGTTATAATACTTATGCACGAGTTTTTCATTATACATTAATATCCATTAAAATTTGGTAAAATATTTGTAAAAATTTCTGTTATGTAACTTAAGATTTAATTTTATTTAGCTGACAAAGATGTTAATGTTGTTATATAAATTTCACTACTGATATTTAGTTGTACACATTTTGCAAGTTTAATAGCACATAATGAGCGTTAATAAAGTTAAAGTATACACCTTAAAGTATTTTAAAAATATTTTTCTAGATATCCTTATATAAATAAATAAAATTACACGAAATATCATATAAGATAATCGTGATATTTATTTTTAAATTAAAGCAACCCCGTGCTTACAATTTGATAATTATATTCCGTTTTCGAATTTAATTTAATTTAAAATGTAAACTCGTGTCCATGTAAGTTAAACTTTTAAAAATGAAATAAATGAGTCGTTATTGAACGTATATAGGAAAAAAACCGATACTTATAATCTTATGCAAATTTATATGTTGTTATTTTAAAACATCATATACATTGTATTTTTTAAGATATAAAGTACAAAGGGTATAAAATATAAGGGATTATTTGTTTATAATCCAAAGTTATTAAAAAATATGGAGGCTTATAATATTACACTTAACTCTATATAATTTTTAAAAATTCAACCACTAAAGTGTTATTAATTACCTCATCTTTTTTTAAGTTTTTATTTTCAGAAATTTGACACATATATTTTTATGTGTTTTTTTTATCAACCAAATTTTTCCATAAAATTTATTAAAATTTGACCAAAATCAATTGAATTTTGACTTTTATTAACCAATCACATCACACGATTTTGCTTACGTGGCGCAATTGATTCTCCTATTAGCCCAATTGATTTTTTAATTAGAATGAATTGATAAAATCACTCCGAAATTATGTAATTCTTTTATTATATAAAAGATTTTATGGAAATTTTATTTTGATTATCACATCTTAACATGTGAGGACAAATTTTAGAAAAACCCAATAATAAAAGATGCTTTTAATCTTTCCCTCATAATTTTTTGGGTGAAGGCTGAATATACGTAACAAACTTTCTCAAATTTGTCAATATACGTAACATACTTATTTTAATCTCCGCATACGTAATATACTTTCAAACTTTCTCAAATTTGACAGGTTACCACTTTAAAAAGTTACAATAATGGTCCCTGCCGTTTGTGTTGGCTTTCACCGTTAGTCCTTTGACATTTTTTCACTTAAAAAAGTTATAATAATTGTCCATTTGGTTTTATTTGACTTTTACCATTAGTCCTTGACTTTCATCTGTTTTATACATGTTTTATACATGTTTTATACACGTTTTTATACACCTTTTACACACGTTTCTATATACGTTTTTACACGATTTTATGCACGTTTTTATACACGGTTTTATATACATTTTTTACACGTTTTTCACACACATTTTTATACACATTTTTACACACGTCTTTATATACGTTTTTTTACATGAATATATGCACGTTATTATTCACAGTTTTATATACGTTTTTATACATGTTTTTATACACGTGTAAAAAACGTGTATAAAAACGTATATAAAACTGTGTATAAAGACGTTCATATATTCATGTAAAAAAACGTATATAAAGACTTGTGTAAAATACGTGTATAAAAACGTGTAAAACACTTGTATAAAAACGTGTAAAAACCGTATATAAAATGGTGTATAAAAACGTGCATAAAATCGTGTAAAAAACGTATATAAAAACGTTTTTTAAAAATATGTATAAAAACGTGCAAAAAAATGTACATAAAACCGTGTATAATAATGTGCATAAAAACGTGTATAAAAACATGTAAAAATGTATATAAAAATGTGTATAAAAACATGTAAAAAACGTGTAAAAAAACGTGTGAAAAATGTATATACAACCGTATATAAAAACGTGCATAGAATTGTGTAAAAACGTATATAAAAACGTTTTTAAAAAGCGTGTATAAAAACGTGTAAAAATGTATATAAAAAAGTGTAAAGAACGTGTATAAAAACATGTAAAAAAACGTGTGAAAAACGTATATACAACCGTATATAAAAACGTGCATAGAATTGTGTAAAAAACGTATATAAAAACATTTTTAAAAAGCGTGTAAAAAAACGTACATAAAACCGTGCATAAAAACGTGTAAAAAAAATGTATAAAAATGTGTAAAAAAATGTATATAAAAACGTTTGTAAAAACATGTTTAAAACGTGTAAACGCGTGTATGAAAATGATGAAAGCCAAAGCAAACCATACATGGATTAATACCTTGTAACTTTTTAAGTGAAAAATATCAAAAGACTAACTGAAAGCTTCAACGAAACTAAGAAAGCACTATTATCAGAACTTTTAAAATTAGAATCATCGATATTACGTATATTGTTAAAGATTTAAAAGTATATTACGTATACGGAGATTAAAATAAATATGTTACGTATATTGGGTAATTTGAGAAAAATTTATTACGTGTATTCAGCGTTCAACCTAAATTTTTCCTAAAATATCTTAGCATCACACCTTGCCACGTCCTAGAAGAGTTTTGACAATTTTTAATATTAGTCTTGATCGTGACTTTAGGAAACAAATGTTTGACTAATATTTAAATCCATGAATTATTACAGCTCACAAAGAAAGCCCTTAAGTTTTCATTTAAAAAAGTTTGGTAAATTATGAGGTAAATTTAACCGTAAATTACGTCACTATATATTGAATTTTTGACAACCAATATATCTCGTTAATACACCTGTTAACCACCGTTTATTTGCTTTCACACAAACGTTCTTTAATATTGTCAAATCTTAATAGTTGTGAACAAAATATAGCAGTAAACAAAAAAAGTGTTGCTGAGTACTGTTGAAAGATCATTACTATTTCCTAAAGTACATAAACTAAAATGGGATAAAATAAGGTACCAGTGTACCACAAACTAAAAAATGTCAAATAAAGTAGATACCTTTTTTTTAAGGAAAAAATTTAAATTTATCTTCCCAGCAAATGATCTTATGACATTTGTCAACTGCCTCCATACAGAGCCACACACTGACCCAACGATCTTGAAAGAAATTACATCTTCCCCTCATGTTAATAGTATTAGCCTTCACATTAACTTTGTTGGTATAGTGAGCCCAGTAGAAGGGTTAAGATAATCAATCTTTAGCAGAATTATACAATTGTTCAGCAGAAACAAATAACTGGTCAACAGTGACAAATACCACTTGGTGGTTATCGGATATCATTTGGAATCGTGTGATCACTTTCCAAAGTAAACTATTCGACCCTAACGCCTGGGTTACGAATATCTACTTGGGATAAGACCAACGCGGTTATAGAATTGAGCACAATTCAATAACCCTTTCGCTTAGAAGTGTTTTGTGTTTTCGTCTCCTTCGTGCATAATCGGATCTCCTATTTATAGGAGATTACTCTCACCGCTCAAATGGAATTATGATGATTAATCGGCCCATTAATCACCTCATAACTATCCCCATTATAGCGTTAGTGGTTACATGACCAATTAAACGTGGTCATTAAGCGGTTATGGCGACATTTAGCGGATTTTCTTTCCATGGCGATGCTTTCCACTAGCACTACTTTTCACTTACGGTGGAAATCTGACCTATCGTGGAAACACCGCTATCGATCTTTCATAGCATCGATGCTTTCATAGCACTAGCGGTGGATACACCACTTCAGCTGGAACATCGCTTATCGGTGGAAACATCGCTATCGATGGAAACCACAAGCGTTACTTTCCACAAGCGATTTCTTTCCACAAGCGATGCTTTCACTAATACAAACCACTATTAAGTCGGGTGTTCATGGACCTATGGGTGTACACTTGCACCTCCCAACCCATTACAAGGTGTGAACTAATCCCACAAGTGCACTAAATTTTCCAACAATCCTCCCCAAATTTAGTTCACTTCCTTTGCATGAAAAATAAACATCAATCAAAACATGTGCATAAGCGAAAATGTCACGAGGATTGAATTTTCATCTTAGTAAATTACACGTTCAAATATTCGAGAATCGGGGTGAATAAAGAATTTAACCCTTGAACCCATTTGAATAGCGAAGATAAAATACACACAAGTTTTCAAACACTTAAAAGCTCCCGATACTATACAAGCCATATGTCCATATCCAAATTCATAAATGTTGTAAAAGCTAAAATCCAAAGCTTCACGGCGGCAAAACTTCAACATTTACATAGGTGGTTCCTATTTAGTCATGCTCCCGCCAAGCACTTTTTCAAAGAAAATTAACCATTAAGAAGTAAAGACTTCATCCTCCTTTCAAGCAGTTCGAGCACAACCTTGGGATGTAAATAAAACATGTGCTCCACCCATTGAATGTTCGACTTTCCACATTGAACTCGACTCCCAAGTTTCCTCGTGAGGAGTTGGGTGTCCTAACATTCAAGAACTAAGTTGGACTTAAACCCATCCCTTTGCGAGACTTTATTACCAAGTCTCTAGCCAAACCCTTCGTCAAGTGATCGGCTAAGTTACATTGAGATCTAACAAACTTTATAAATATCACCCCATTCATGATAAGCTCACGAATCATGCTATGTCCGACACCCAAGTGTCTAGACTTACCATTGTACATCGGCTATAAGCCTTAGCCAATGTAGTGCACTATCACACCGGATAGAAATAGGTGCTATAGGTTTAGCCACAATGGAATCTCAATAAGCAAGTTTTTCAACCATTGACTTCTTTACCAAAGAATGCTAAAGCCACAAATTCAGATTCCATTGTTGAGCCGGTGATGCAAGTTTGTTTCTTGGAAGCCCAAGTTGCACCTCCACCAAGTAGGAATACCCGACCACCGATAGGCAATTGTCTTCGATGTTATCGATCTAACTTGCATCGGTGTAACCTTCCAACACCGATGGGTAACCAAGATATGAGAGACTATAATCCATAGTTCTCTCAAATACTTGATACCTCTTAATCGCTTGCGTTGATGAGCACCGAGATTACTAGTATACCGCTCAATTTTCCCACCGCAAAACCAATATCGGGCCTTGTACAAGTCATGACATACATCAGCGACCAATTACCCTAGAATACTCAAGTTGAGATACTGACCTTGCCATGATTAGCATCGACTTCTCACAGTATCCATAGGTGTACTCACTAGAGTACAATCAAAGTAATTAATTTCTTGATGCCTTCTCAATATAATGAGGCCGAGAGATAGAAATTCTTTTACTTTCATGTTTAATCCAGATACCAAGGATAACATCGCCTCCCCATGTCTTTCATGGAGAACCTTGATGACAAAATTCCTTTTGTCGTCAACTGATTTTGGTCGGTGCCAATATCAACATGTCATCAACATATAGACAAATGATGACTCCTTTACCGATTCATCAAATTTGCTATATACACATTTGTCGACTTGGTTAAGAACATAACCACTAGACAAAACCACTTCATCAAACTTTTGATGCCATTGCTTAGGTGCTGCTTAAGTCCATAAAGAGACTTAATCGGTTTACACCTTGTTTTCATTGCCGGCATGATGAAGCCACGAGGTTGGTTCATATAAACCTCCTCTTCCAATTCACCATTCAAGCGGTTTTCACATCCATCGATGAATAACCAGGTTGTGAATAGATGCCAAAGCAATCAACAGCTTTATGGTAATCGTCACGAGCCACGGGGCATAAGTATCAAAATAGTCTATTCCCGACTTGCTTAAATCACGAATGACTAATCTAGCCTTGAACTTTTCAATAGTTCCATCACCTTCATTTTCCTTTTGAAAATCCATTTGCAACCCGAGGTTTGCAACTGGAGGTAGATCAACCAACACCCAGTGTTGTTGCCCATGATGGACTCCATCTCATCATTGATTGCTTCTTTCCGAAAGCAATATCACGGACTTCATTGCTTCTTCAAATGTCTTGGGATCATCCTCAACAATGAAGCAATAGGAGTATTGGTGCGAGACCTCATCCCTAGTGCCTTCACTAAGTATAGTTGAAACTTCGTGTCCAAATGACTTTGGAGTCCCGACCTTTTGCTCTTCACGAGCACGTGTTCGAGTTGTTGAACCACAACCTCATCGGGGACCATCGATGGTTCACCATCGAGACCTCGATACACCAAAGTCATGAGTTCCATTAGGAATCCTCGACTTGGTCAGGGGCCGATGAGAATCTATTCTCATCAAAATCGCATCCCTTGATTCAATTATTGAGTTAAGCGAAACATGTTCATTAGGTTCAATAACATAGAACCTAAAAGCCTTGGAATGCTCGAGATATCCAACAAAGATGCGATCGATGCCTCTTTCACCCAAAGTTTTCAACTTTGGATCGTGAGTCTTACTGTTTCCTACAACCCCAAACCTTGAGATAATTCAGTTGGGTTTCTTTTTAGTCCATAGTTCATAAGGGTAACCTTGTTCCTTTTGTTGGGAACTCTATTTAGCAAATAGCAAGTCGTTAACATAGCTTCACCCGAACCTTGACTCGATCTGAATAGGACAACATGGAATTAACTATCTCCTTGACTCCATTTTTCCTTTCGAAATACCATTTTGCCGAGGAGTATAAGGGCGATCGTTTCATGGATTATTCCAACAGATGAAAGTCTTGAGTATCCTTGTACTCACCTCCCTATCGATCCTTAATCTTTTGATCAAAGACCCAAGTTGTAATTCAACTTCGCTTTTAAACACTTTGAATTTATCTAATGCTTCATCCTTGGTATGTAACAGATAGACATAACAAAATCTAGAAGCATCATCAATAAATGTCACAGTACTTCTTATTCCCCAAAGAAGGAGTGGCATGCAAATCACATGTGTCATTTGTTAATAAGCTCAAGATCTTAGTCTCACGACTAACACCACGAGTCTTGGTCAACATGCAAGGTTTACACTTTTCATTGTCCATGTCAAAGCGAGGATTAAACCATCCCTAGACATATCTTGCATTCTTTTATAGTGAACATGGTCAAGTCTAGCATGCCAAGGGTAGAGTCGGTCTGGTCATATGTGGTCACAAAAGTCGAAATAACACTATCGGTGGTAACATTAAGCTGAACATTTGATTACATAAATAACCAAAACCAATAAAACACCATGCTTAGAAAGCACAAATTTATCGACTCGATAACTTGTTTATATCCATGATTATTCAAAACACTACTTGAAACCAAGTTTTCCTTATATCGAGAACATGAATAACATTAAACAAAGTTACAATCTTTCCGAACTAAACCTAAGATCTACACAACTACGACCATGAACCAATCTCGTTGACTCATTTCCCATGTGAAGAATAGAACCATCATTCAATGACTCATAAGTCTTGAACCGCCTTCTATCTTTACACACATGAACTGTTGCACGAGTCAACCCACCACGCAACATCATCATCACGCACATAAAAGATTCGAGATACATATGTAACATAATAAATCGAAAAGACTTATTAAACATATTCGACCTTTTCGGTGAGTTGGGTGAACCACCACTCCTCGAACCATTAGTGCACGATCCATTGGCTTTACCACCAACTTTAACACCTTGCGGTCCCTTTTAATGAGACCGGTCTTGCCACATTTCCAACAAGTAGGTGTTGCCTTCTTGTTAGGATCCGCCTTGTGTTATCATGAAATTTGCGTTTGCCTTTGTTGTCATTGTACACGGTGGAGTTGTAATGCTCACCATATTGACAACAGATGGTCCAAAGAATTGCCGCTCTTTGGCTTGTCATTATCCCGCACTTTGAGAGATTCCTCAATGCGCAGATGACCGCCAACTCAACGAGTTAATTCCTCTTTCTTATGTTTCAAGGTATGCTTGAAATCTTTCCAAGGGAGGAAGTTTATCAATAACACAAGAGACCTAAATAGCCTCATCCATGTGCATATTGTGTTGTGTAAACCTTCAAGTATTCCAAGAAGTTCATTGTATTGTTCCATAACCGGTCTTGAATCGGTCATTTTGTAATTTGTGAAATTACTAACAAGGAACTTCTTACTTGATGCATCATCGACCATATATTTTGCATCAAGGAATCCACAGTTCTTTGGAAGATTCAAAGTTCGATAAATATCAAACAAAGAATCGACATACCATTCGAATAAGATCTCTGCATATGTAGTCATCATTCTCCCACTTGCTCCTCCTCACGATCGCTCACGAGCATCATCACCATCATCGAGGAATTGGAGTAGTCGACACATAGACCACAATCATGCTTGCGACCAGAAGTTCATCTTCTTACGCCACCTCCTAAAGTCCACCCATTCAAACTTGTCCAACTTTAGCAAAGTTTGAAGCCATGTGTTCATTCGGCGGTTGCCATTGATTATCACAAAATAGTTTACTTTGATTGTTGGTATAGTGAGCCCGATAGAAGGGTTAAGATAATCAATCTTGATGAAATGTACAAGCTGCTCAAAGAAACAAAGAAGCTGGTCGTGATAATAAATACCACTTGGTGGTTACCTGATATCACTTGGATTCGTGTGATCACTTCCAAAGTAAACTATTCGACCTAATGTGCGGGTTACATGAATATCTACTTGGGATAAGACCAAATGCGCTTATAGAATTAGGCACAATTCAATAACCCTTTCGCTTAGAAGTGTTTTGTGTTTTCTGTGTCTCCTTCATGCATAATCGGATCTCCTATTTATAGAGATTACTCTCGACTGCTCAAATGGAATTATGAGGATTAATCGCCCATTAATCACCCTCATAACTATCCCCATTATAGCCAAGTGGTTACATGACCAATTAAGCGTGGTCATTAGCGATTGTAATCGCCATTTAGCGAGACTTTCCATAAGCGATGCTTTCACTAGCGGTACTTTCCACTTGCGGTGGAAATACGACTATCGATGGAAACACTTATTAGTACTTTCATAGCATCGATGCTTTCATAGCACTAGCGGTGGATACACCACTTCGGTGGAAACATCGCATATCGATGGAAACATCGCTTATCGATGGAAACCACAAGCGATATTTCCACAAGCGGTACTTTCCACAAGCGGTACTTTCACCAATACAAACCACTATTAGAGTCAGGGTGTTCATGGTCCTTATGGGTGTACACTCCGTACCTCCTAACCCATTACAAGGTGTGAACTAATCCCACAAATGCACTAAATTTTCCAACAAACTGTTACGCCCATGGTTAGGATATGTGTCATAGTTTATTATGTTTAGGATAAGTGTTGGAGTCGTATTAGGAAAGTGTCATTGTTTTAGAAGTTATCTTGTATTCAACTTGTGATACAAGTTAGGGTTTATTCGGTATTTATACCGCGTCATTATGAATGAATTAATTAAGCTTTGTCAAAGAAAATATATTGGTGTTCTTCTTCTCTTCTTAAGGAGCTCGCATCACGCTTGAAGGGTGCTACTATCGATATAACCTTAACGGGTCGTATCAATTGGTGCTTTCATTGAGAGTCCTCGTTGAGAGGGCTACCAAATTAGGGTTCCAACAAAATTAAAAAAAAAAAAAAAAAAAAAAAGCGCTCATCGACATCATTTCATCGTCGCTTCATCGACACTATTTACCGCAGTCTTGTTCATCGACACTATTCTTGTCTTCGTTCATCGCCGAAAAGTACTGTTCATCACTGAAAAATATTGTTCACGAAGTATTGTTCTTCGAGGTACTGTTCATGGCATCGGGCAACAGCGATCGGGATACACTATCTAAGCTTTTGCAAACGGGTACGGTGGGCGAATATCAGAGTGAGTTTGAGATACTTATAAATCGAGTAACGGGGATCTATGAAAACTTACTTAAATCGTTTTATATTTCTGGACTTAAACCGGTTCTACAATGTGCACTCTTAAGGTCAAACCCTACAACTTTAGACGAAGCTTTTTCATTAGCTCGCTTAATGGAAGCACGTTTCGAGAGCAAATGGCCGGCTACAACCAGGGATACACTCAGTGGATATCAAAAGAAAGCATTCGGTTCTTCTGCAACATTAGAAGTTGCACCCGAAATTCCAACTGAAGTTGCACCAGAAGTTGAACCGAAAGCCACTACTGCCGCTGTCACAGTTACAAAGATTGAAGAGGTTGTTGATGCGCATTACTCACCTGCACTAATTGGGTTAGCTTATGGAGATAAACATTTGGTTGTGTTTGTGGGAGTGTTGTGGGTGAATAAACGAGACAGTAAGTTGTGGTTTGCACCATCCGAATGGAAAGAATGTAGAACAAGAATTCAAGTGCTACCATTGTTAGTAATCGAGCTTGAGAACAAGTTGAAAGATAGAACACAAATGTTTAGGAAACGTCTCAAAATTTGGGATCCCGGAATCAAGATATTTTTAGACAACACCTTGAGGACAAGGTGGTTTTTGAAGGAGTGGGGAGTGTTACGCCCATGGTTAGGATATGTGTCATAGTTTATTATGTTTAGGATAAGTGTTGGAGTCGTATTAGGAAAGTGTCATTGTTTTAGAAGTTATCTTGTATTCAACTTGTGATACAAGTTAGGGTTTATTCGGTATTTATACCGCGTCATTATGAATGAATTAATTAAGCTTTGTCAAAGAAAATATATTGGTGTTCTTCTTCTCTTCTTAAGGAGCTCGCATCACGCTTGAAGGGGTGCTACTATCGATATAACCTTAACGGGTCGTATCACAAACTTACATCAAATGATTATAATAGCGTGAATTCGCCATGCAGTGTCCGATTTAGCGTGTTCGATGGACTACATTAGCAAACATATAACAGTACGTGTGAGCTATTAATATATTTTACCTTTTGACAAAAAAATAAAATAAATAAAAAAAGGGAATGTCTAACCAATAATTGGTTAAGATTTGTCATTTTGTGGTTTATAATAACTATTCATGTGGGTCCTCCGTCCGAATATGTAATTATGTGTCAACTATAAGAACCATTTATGGGTGGGTGAGCAAGAACGGATCACGGACCGGACCGATCAGAAGGGGCCGATCGACCGAGACCGACCGACCACATTCGGTCCGGTCTGCGGTCTCGGCTTTTGACCAATTCGGTCCTCGGTCCGGTCTGTCCGGTCCGGTCCGGTCGGTCCGGACCAAAACCGACGAAAAACCGACGAATTGGGCGTTTTGGACCGGACCGATCGAGACGGACCGACCGGATCGACGGACCGAGACGGACCGACCAAATTCGGTCCGGTCTCGGTCTTGGCTTTAAGGCGAACTCGGTTTCGGTCCGGTCCGTCTGGCCGGTCCGGCCAAATTTCGACACACCCCTACATTTATGTAATTAAAAACTATAAAATACAAATCTTAATCAATGGTATTGGTTAGACATTCCAAAAAAATAATAAAAAATTAACACCGAGACTTGTGAATTTCTTTTGTCGCAAGATATTGATCTCTCTAATTTTCCTAACATCACATGCAGGTAAGTTAATGACATACTCAACCACAAAGTACTATGTTGTCTAGGGCTAGGACCACAGCTATTCGAGTCTAAAATTTCCACGTCATGCTCACAAATGATTTTTTATTTTCTCTCATCGTTATCAACTTGATAACGTAGGTTGCTAATTTTATGTTTTCCTCATAAAGGTGTATCATGGTATATCACAAATTTCATACTACAAAGTCAAAAGAAACAAGAATTATTTAGTTCAAAAAAAGTAACCTTGTTTAGTCAAAAGTTTGGAAGTAGTTTAGTTGGTGAAATTTTTCGCATTTTCCGTTCTAAATTCACTGAAGCGAATGGCTTTTCTTCCTGTAAGAGTTGGTGTTTCAAAACCGCTTAATTGGAGTTATATTTTCCTTTTTAAAACGGATACGGTGAGCGGAGAGGTGGGTGGCGATGGAAGGTGGGCGGCGATGGAAGGTGGACGGAGGTGGGCGTGATAAGAGTGGGGTGAGAGGAAATGGGGTTATTATTTTAGAAATGAAAAAAGTGAGAAAGGTGTAATGGTATTTTCATTTTTTCTATTAAGAATTGAAAAATGAGAAATTAATATTTTGGAAAATTATTGGAAAAAGTCATTAAGCGGGTTTCGGTTTTTCCGTTTTCATATGAAAATTTTACGGAAAAATGAAGTATTTCTCCAACTAAACTACTTTTTTATTGCATTGGAAGCTTTGTTGGAACTTTTCAAGAATTTTTTTATTGTGTTAATTACCCAACTACAATAATTATTCCCATCTTCGGAATAATTTTTTGAGTGTTATTCCAAGATCCTTAGAAAAATCTTACTAACTGTTCTTTATTATCATTTTTCATTTTTTGTTTTAATATTCCACCATATTTGATATCACTTGCATCTGTTTCTACAATAAGACTTGCGTCTAAGATTGGTATAGTTAAACAAGGTAATTCTTTTATTTTATTCTTTATATGTTTAACTACTTGGGTATGCTAAACATATAATTAGTCTTTTAACCAACATAACAAACCAAAGTAGTCCAATTAAATGTACATGATTAAGAACTCTTGTATCCATATATCAAGTTTTAACCTTCGTCTTGTTACATTTATTAAAATTAAAAAATATAACTTATTTAATGCATACAATTGAAATGAATACAAATACAAAAAATGAATAAAAATACAACTCATCATCTAGGCCTTATTCCCAAAAACGCCAAAAATCATGGCGTGAATAAATCACCAATATTACAAATCATGGCAATAAACATGACAGATGGCAAACAATATAAGGGGTTATACATGATAACAATAACAATATTACTTTTTTTTTTATATTAAATGTCCAGTTTTGACTTTTCAAGTATTTCTTTTTCAACTTTAACTTTAAATATTTTTGCTTGTGTTATATAGTGTTTGATAAAAATTAGACGCGGTGAAAATTAAATTTAAAACACAATCCATTCATATATTTTGCACCAATTATTATTTAACACAAACAAAAATATTTAAGGTTAAAGTTGAGAACGAATGACTTCAAAATTTCAAACTGTACATTTAATATGAGACGGAGAAATACAATACTACCATTGGGTTGCTTATTATCAGTTTTGCATGTGATTGATCATAATATATGCAGAAAATTTAAACACGTAATTTAAACAAACTAATATTAAAATTAATATATAATTTCCATCTATTATCATAAACATGTATACACCAATTTAACAAATTTGTCACCTAGTCTATTAAACCAATACATTATAATAAACAGGGAATGTGATAAGTTTTACCAATTACTGATTATCATTTGTTAAGCGTGATTTGATGATACTTTTGAGGCGTTGGTTTTGATTGACTACACTTCTTTCCTCATTTGTCCATTGAGCTTCAGGTTTTTCAAGATTTGTTGTGGTCTTAAGAACATATAGACCATCATTAATACATTTAATGAGGTAATATGATATATAAAAATTCTTTGGTAAATCTGTCAAAGTAGATACATAACCACTACTCTTTGAGACTAGAGGTTGAGGTACATCAGATGTTGACAGGGTAGGATCTTGATTTTAAAAACTTTTGAGCGGTTTATTAAAGAGGTTTTATAAATCAAACCGCTTTGATGCCACTTGTTGTTTCTTTTAGAGCGATTATAACAAGATAACGATGTTATAGAATCAGTCTCTATGTTAACAAATGAGTTTTAAAACGGTTTTATGAATCACAAGCAGAAACAATTTAACAAGATTTACATAATGGGTTTTCAACGTTTAAAATTAGTAGAAATGAATCAAATAATTTGGCAAAGATTGTTTGTAGAATAACAATCTTAGTTGAATGATAATTGAAGTGATTTCTTCTGTAACTTAAACACAAAACCTATGTTGGGTCTAAGTATGAACTTATACTTACTCCCCTACAAATATTATCTTTTATAGTATAGTATTAGGGATTCTAAAAGTTTCTACTTTACACATGTTGAGCATTCAATGGTTAGGTAAGGTGTGCATTAAATGTTTCTACTTTCGGTAAGGGATATACTCTTTTTTAGAAAACAATATTGATAATAGTTGCACCTTTTTATCAACTTTAGAATGGTGTTGAATACTATGAAGGCTTGATTTATCCCTTTATACTTTTGCAAATTTTTCCGCCTTTGATCTTCTAGATACTTAAGATTCGTTTCTTAGTGTCTTAGGTTATGAGGAGATCAGAGATCCCTCAGTGAGGCATTGCCAACCTCAATGTAGTGAACACCTTATTGGAACTTGTACTTCGGTAGCTGGATCGCATCGGCACTGAAATTAAGACTTTTTGTCTTTAAGACCTCAGAAGGAGTTATGCTAGGTATTTCTGTACGGCTATGTTATACTTAAGTTATTTTATGTTTAAATAAGTTCAATGGACGCTGAAATGACCCAACAGATTTCAGGAGTCTTTGAAGATGTTATGTGTAACCGTGAAATAAGATGTCGATGCTAAACATCAATATAAGACAATATACTTGAAACGACATGCTACTACCTTAAAGTACTGATGTGGCATAATAATTTACCAAAGTCCGAGCCTTTTAATACATATCATAGTGTTACCGCTTAATATAAGATCGATTTGTTTTTCATGTTATCGGGAATGCGAGTCTCTAACTTAGATGTACGTGGCATAACTGAAGTATTCTGATGACCATCACTGACCTTTTCACTAGCCACCCCAAATGTGTATTTAGCGAAATTTGAAATTTAATTTTTTCGTAAAGAGGTCAAGTTTCTTACACCTGGTAAATTTGGTGATGGTTAACATTACCACTTATCATGTTATCTAACTATAAAATATTTACACTGTCTTCTATTAATCGAACTTCATCAAGACATCTATTTATCAAAATATAATAGTAAGGTACTCGCGAGTTGCGGCAGTAGGTACCGTGTAATCAAAAAAGTTGACTATCAATATTTTTCGATTACATGTTTTTCATGATGATGACTTTATCTGTGACGAGAATTATGGGATAACTTTATCTCACAATAATTCATTAATGTCAAGTACTTATGCAAATAATATTACAAGGTTGTGATGATTGCCGATGAAAAATAGTTGCTAATTAATAATTGTTGTTTAATATTCGTCAAAATATTACACAACTTATAAATATAAAGAAATATAAATTAGCTCTTGCTATATATGATATTGCTTACATAAATTATTATATTCAATAATTACATATTTTCATTCTTTATAAATCATAGATTGTTTTAAACAATTATGTGTAAAAGATTAGTTTTTAATATACCATATATAACATTAATCATTTATATAAATTATATATTAATTTATATTTTTTTTAAACTTAAAAATACACTTATAGACGAAGCTTCTTATGAAATTATAGGACTACTAGAGAGAGGACCCACGGTTGTTTACCACCGCATAACCACTATACCTAGATGGCCCCCTTCTATATTTAAACATTTTGGCTGTTTCTGTCGGCATATATACAGAGTTACCCCACACAGAAAAAACTTGGAAGCATTTAACAACCGGACAAAATAAAGATTTGTTGGGCTATAAAATCATCTGATATTTTTACAAACCTTGACAACTTAATTAACATGAATATGAAAAGAATAATTATAAGAAGAAAAAAAACACCATAAATGGTTAGACCAATAATAATATTTAAAAGAATAGTTGAAATCAAGAAATAACATGAAACAGTTTAAATGATATACAGAAAAAGGCTTTATTGGTTTAAGAGTAGTACGTACTTTATTAACTCTTGTTGTGGATGCCTTTTATTGAAGCCACTCTTCTTACAATTTGATGAATACCAACACAATACAACATTAGAATCATAAGTATTACTAATTCTTTATGTAATATAATTGACATTTGAGTGTCGCTTAAGCCTACTAACTTTGTACTTTCTGAGTTAAAAACAAAATAAACCAGTTACACTTTTAATGCCATATTTAGATGTATTGACTACTTTTGTACGTGAAAGCAATTAAAAGGGGTGTAACCACAAACCTATAAATGGAAACATTAAAAGAGGTAATAACTTGGTGGAAAGGTTATATGCAACATCTTCTATATGGTTGTTGTCAATCATGTGCACCACATGTATCTCTTCTAAAGGTTCTTTAATCTACCACCTAATTTACTTAGGTTCAAGCTTTGAGTATGCATTAATGAAGATACTTTTACCGTAACAGTTATAAAAAAGACACTCGATCAACAAACACTATTATAGCTAAAATAGAATGCACTTGGCAATGATGATGAATTATATATGACCCTTCTTTTTCATTTTCTCCGCTTATTCATCATTGTTATGAAACCTTTGTTCCAAAAATGAGAACGTGGTTATTCTTGTTTTAAGAACCTTTGAAACCACTTCCTGTGTTTACGAATTCTCTACATCATCCTTCTTTCATCGGTATCGTGTGCACTGAAAATATTTACACATGTTACAAAGATGAAGTGCAAACTAATTGTTAAACAATTAATCATTTAACAAAGCATGGAAAGTCATGCTAAATACTTAACTATCATAACAATATTAACATTCCTACGAACCACTAACAGTAAACAATATCAACAAGCCATTAAAATTAACACGGATCATTAAATTGTGAATACGTTAATATCAAATCATGTTAAACCTAACTATTAAAGAGTTTAGTCACTTTTTAATTACTATTGGGTTTATAAATATGGAATCCAATTAAAACTATATCGTAACATATACTTTTTTTGGGTAAAGGGGAGTAATCCTGCACCCTGGTAAATATATTAACCAAAAAAACGTTTAAGTACAATGGATATGAGTGAAATCCCATATCTCAGCCCGTTACATAGGCATAATGCTTACATAACAAGATACTTCATATTTTCTAAACAAGAAAACAAACCACTACTCAAATAATAACATAGGACAAAACGAAAGAAAATTACTTCCTAGGACCTTGAAGCTTGGTGCCATACATGACATTAAAGGCATCCAAATTCCGGAAGATCATAAACTTCTTCGCAGATAGTCATCATACTCATCATACTCATCTTCAAACTCTTGGCCACCACCACCGAACAGTTAGCGGACTCATCAAATTGGTTAGCAACCACCTCATCATCATCGAATCGAAACCACGATATCTCACACTTTAGAAAAGGATTAACTCTCTTGGTTGAAGAGCGGGCGGATTACAAGAATCACTAGTATTAGGAGCCACATCCGACTCCATCTCTTTCGGATCACTCTGAGGGTTCTTGTGATGCATTACCGCCTTAGTAGACTTATCTCCATTAACTTCCATTGTATGACCAGAATCCACATCCTTGTTGGTGTCATTAGAAGGACTACCAAACGCATCCGTATATTCCTTATTAAGAGCATCAAACTGGTTAGATGTAGAAATCTTTGTTCCACTCGAACTAGCCACATCAGAAGCATTCTTCTTAGTAACTTCCACTTTCTTAGGTTCAGGAGGAGTCTTTTTGGGTTGATATTGAAACTACTTGCCCACAACAAAGTTTAGTAAACCTCCTTGACCGGAAAAGTCGACCAGCTTGCTTTCCTTCTTCTTGTTATTAACCGTCTTGAAACCATCATTAACACGCTTAGTAGTCGAAAGCGGGAGGTTCAACAACTTTAGGACATTCAATAAGAGTATGACCAAAATCTTACATTTATCACAATGAGGTGGTTTCCACTCATATTCAACCCGTATCTTCTCAATAGTCGAACCCGACCCATCAAGTAACTGTATCTCAACAGAAGATCGTCCCAAGCATCTCATCCGACTTCACTTCAATCATGCATCTAGCAAAACTACTACGGCCCCACGAGTCCTTGCACATTTGGCTAGTGAAAGCATCTAACCTTTTGGGCGTACCTATCAATGTGGCAAGGAGACTAACGCCATCATCAGAAAACATAGCAAGAGGAACATCATGGAATTTAACCCACATCGTAACATATACTTTCCTCATGAAAACCCTAATAGTTTTAAGCTGTCATCTCATTAAAAAAAAACACAAAATAAAACGTTAATTTAAAGTAAATATAATGATCCATTTTTAAAAAAATCACTGAGAAACTAACCTAGTACTGTAATTTGATTGATACGTGAGGAAATATGCCTCAAATTGAGGGGTTAGCAAAATATGGCTGCAAAGGTTTGGCTACTACTGCAGATGAGCATAGATATTTTTCCCTAATATTTTAGTAATACATTTTGAAATATTAAAGAATTAATTAATACCTAACACATATGTTTGAGGCGTTTTAATTTTTTAATAACTTTCCACACGTTAATTTCAGTTGTCGACCTTGGAGCTCTAATTTTGACTTTTAATTGATCAATCATATTACACGATTTTGTCACGTGTAATGGCAAAATAAAGCAATCTGATTGGCCCAATTTTTTTTAGTAAGATTGTTTTGGCATAATTGCTCCAAACTAAAGTAATTCTTATAATTCCACTCTAATTTATTGTAGCTGTTTGGTTTAGTAGCTACTTGTTGAGGTTGTTCTCATTCTTGTATACCGTTTATCTTTCGGTGCTAATAAATTGCAGTTTCGGAAAAGCGCACACACATATAGATGGTACCTATTTTTGGTCATCAAACACTTTTGTCACAAAACACTTTTGTCACAGGTCTTTCTAAAAGCTAGGTAGCAAAGTTGCACAAAACGAATACAAAGCTATACTGGGTTGTTGCCAATTTGAAAGCCCAAAAACTTTTAAACATTTTTACTATTTTTGGCCCTAACCTTAAAACCTTTCAAGTATCAATCATCATCTTTCAGTTCCACTTAATTAGTCAATTGACAGTCACTAAAATAAATAATATTTTAATATAATTAAATTAAAAATAATATTTTAATAATTAATTAAAGTAATAAAATTTGATTTTTATTAAATTATAATATATAAAAATAAAATGGTAGAGAGAAGCTTAAAATGGTGACCCACAAATCAAAAAATTGTCAGAAAACCATCTCAAAACCACCCTTACACTTAAGATTTTAAATAGTGGAACTATTTTCTTTCGAATCCAAAATCCTTAAGACAAAGCATTAAGCAAACAACTTATTACTGTCATGTCATATAAAAATCCATGCTAAAGGACCCAACCAAACAGCACCTAAGTTTGTATATTTTTGTGTAATATAAGGCTTTTGACAAAAAGCATTTAGGAGCGGTTAAATACCATCATATTTAACCTAAACTTTTTATATGGATTTGATATAATGTTCTTTTTATTATAGATTTTTGCAATATAAGAAAATGCAAACATTTTTCCTCAAGTGCTTATATATACGAGTGAGTAGAAATTAATAAGCAATACCAAATAGTGTACACCGGGGTTTTTTAACAATGTATGATGTAAATTTAACAATATAAGTTTTTGAATTGGTTTGGTATTATGGATGTAGTTCTGCAAGAATATTGGTTACTGAAGATGCATTGGCTGCTAACTTTTTGATTCCGCTTGACGAGAAAATGGGCGGCGGAGGTTCACTTGCTGAGCTTTGTTGTGATTCTTTGAAGGATTTTAATCCTATGGTTCATGTTTCTGCTGAGAAAGGTATTGGTCGTAACATATAGCATTCATAAGGGCAATGCTAATGGTAACCGTAATATTGTGGTCACCCAACATAAGCTTTCTCTCTCCAAGACTAAACTCAACCACAATTTGCTAATAAGTAAGGCGACCGCAACCACAACCAAAAACATACCCCAAAAAAAAAAAAAACAACTACACACACAAAACAATTGAAAGATTTAGTTGGCTACCCAACCGAAAGAATGAAAAAGTTGGATGCGTGATAGGTTGCCTTAAGTTGAGCTAATGGGGAGAACGCGGTCATCTATTCGGTGGGGGGGGGGAGGCGCAACGTTACTTAGCATTGGCCTAATGCTAGTTATATATGCTACGGGCATCTCATGTCTGAGTATTTGTTGTGCAGGTGATTTGTCAAGCTTTGATTTATCTTTCTTTGAAAAGTTTGACGTCGTGGTTATTAGTTGTTGTTCACTTGCAGCCAAAGTATAGCTCTTTATTACTAGCTTACGGAAATTATAATTTGTATTGTTACAAGATGAGCTCAGTTCATGTTTGTTTTGTCATGCTGCAGAAATCAATGAATGAGAAATGTCGCAAGTTGTCAAAGCGAGTTGCGTTTTACATTGTGGATTGTAGGGACTCTTGTGGTGAAATATTTGTTGATTTTATTTTACCGGGGTAATCCCCTTTATCAAAAAAACAATATTTGTTGATTTGCATAAGTTTTCTTATGCCCAGGTGATTATATCGGCTAATTATTTCTCTCATTATGTACACACATATATGTAATATTTACTTTCTGGCTGTTAATTTCCAGTCAAAGGGGCCAATGGAACATGTCACCACAAGAAAGTTGTCTGGTTGACGTTTGAACTTTGAACAGTTCTAAAGTACCCTTGGTGGTTGACGTTTGAACTTTGAACATCCCAGCCCGCATCAAAATCATGAGGTCCCATGTCGATCACACCATCCCAGCCCGCATCAAAATCATTCTCCAAACTAGCATAACATAGGCCTGGATCCGAACAATTTGATGTGGTAGAGAATGTACCAGATAGGGGGTGTTCCACATCGCTCATGGCTGTACCGGATGACCCTGAAGACGATGACAGTACAGAGTAAACATAGTCCGTATAGTCCACCGGATGATTGAACCCAGGGTTCATGAAAGCCATGGCTGGGTGCACTGGTTGACAATCGGACTGCAACACATTGGTTCCTGAAAAGTAGTAAATTTTAAGTATGATTGACATAATAGTACAACGATATTATTCAATCGATAATTTAACCATGTTACTATATTAACATATAAACCACAGACCACTGTGTGGCGAAAAAAGACATGATTGAGTCTTTCTTCTTCTTCTGTTATGCCCAGCAAGACGCTTCCTGCAGCTTCGTTTTTCCTCATCAAATTCTTCTAGTGACTGGAACCTATAAATAAGTTCACAAAATATTTGGGTAATTCTCAAGATCCTTAAGATAACCAAACTGAGAAGCAAAAATGATGAGAAATGAACAAGTGGTACCGGCTACACTGTTGGCAGAACCGTAGAGCTTGGCCACTAATCAAAACATATGGACTCTTGGAATGAGCTTCACAAACCTTATGCCTTCGGTGATACATTCTGCAGTTACGAAGGTCATCCATGCACCCGTCCACTAGACAGTTTACTACTTGGATCGCATCAGTGTTAGTACACGCCCTTTTCGACGATGCCATTTTAAAAGTCTCTTATAGTCTTCAAACTACTATCAAATTACCAAATGACTCAACCAATAAAATTACATCATAGTGACATGAGTATGTAGGTAGTAAAATACAGATAATTAATATAAGTTGCTACTTTGCATAAATATAGCTAACTTGCATACATATAAAGATGAACAAAGAGTGGTTTGTTTTTGAACTTCAAATGAGATTACACTACAAGTCAATGGTATTTGGTGGTGGGGACTGGTGAGTCTCTATTTATGGCAAGGCAAAGGTTATACATACCTTCCCTAGATAGATAATGGCACCTTCCTCTTTTATTTTTTTAATTTTTTGTTTATTTTTAAATTTTTTTATAATTTAGTTTTTATTATAAAACTATAAAACTGAAAGTAGAAAAATAAAATATAAAATTGAGTAAATTACACCGTTCGTCTCTTGTGGTTTGCGTTGACCGAGTTTTGCCATTCTTCACCAAAAACGCACCGTCCGTCCTGTCAGTCTTAAACGTTATCGTCGTTGGCCCTTCACTTTAACTGACCACACTAACGTTCGTTAAATGTCTACACATGATATCCACATGAGGTAATTGGGTCTTTTTACTATAAACTTCATCTACCTACCTCCTTTAAGATCTTATCATCTTCATTTTCAAACCATCCCACCTACTATTTTCATATTCATCATCACCACCGTACACCCACTCTAACCACCTCCAACCACATTCACAATCCTCAATCATCATATTAGTAAGAATTTTTTTCAAAAAATTCAAAAAACCCATCACTAAATATTAAAAAGATTCTCCAATTCCTTTTAATTACCAACAACACACTTTCTCACTTTACGACACACAAACCCAAAGCCCAAAAATCTGGCCACCCAACCAGCCGGATCCACCCTCGCTACCACCACCACAGAAAAACCCTTATCTACATAAACTCAAACTTATTATATTGAAAGTCAGGTAACAGATCCAACGGAAACCTAAAAAAAAGACATAACATAAGCATTGACTTATTCAAACTATTGGAAGCAAACTGCAAACATAAGAGAATCTGTTTTATAACAAGATTCAAGGTTTCTAAGTTTTGTGTATTGTTGATACAAAAGTTGGGCGTTCCTTTTTGGAGCTCCGGCTCTCGTACCAATTGAGAATCGTTGCTTGAGACACTGCGACTAAGAGAGTAAAACACCGCTAGGCTTACCGTGGATTGTCTCCCACGATTATCCTCCGCGTGAGAGTAAGTAATCGATTTAGGGTTTAAGGAGAGTTAGGGTTTGTAGATCGTTACTTAAACGAGGATGGGATTCCTTTATATACACACGGAATCCTTGTTGGTTCCGTGTTCCTCAACCTTCGCGTATCCGCCTAAGTCGGTTGGGAATGATTATCTCCATATTTAGGAGATATCGATATCTATTCCAGTAAATAGATTTGGGTTTGGGCTTCGTGAGCCCAAACATCTAATCGGCAGAGCCCGTTAAATGCATCTGCAAAGTTAGTGTTGGACTTTAGTCGGGTTCGTGACCGGATATAGTCATGACGTCATCATGTCCCCCGGTCTAGTATGCGTGGTGACTAATCGGATGCTAGACTAATAACCGTAGTCATCAAAAACTTGAAGCGTAGCCAAGAAGCCATAAAATATACAAACCGGTACATTGTATCTAGACATTGGATTAAAAATGGGCGCCTCGTAAGTCGGGGAAAGTGATAAGGTTTTAAAGGTACCATTTTGAGGGTCGTTTAGCCCTTATTTGATCACTTTTGTATCCGTTATTGCTTAATATCGTTCCTTTTAACTTTTAGGTCTCTTGAAGGCAAAATCTTTGGAATGGCACTTATTTGAATGAAAAGGCGCGAATATCTGAAGAAAATGGCCAAAGTCAAAATCGAGACACTCAAAGTGCCGAAAATAGAGGCGACGGCCATCGCTTAATCTGCGACGCCGTCGTGGGATTTTGTGGTCGGTCAAGACAAAACTCGTATTTTCAAGAGGCGGCGTCGGGCTTTAAAGGAGAGACCGTCGCAACTCGAGACGGCTAGAAGTGACCAGACGGCGTCGGTCAAGAAGGGCGACGTCACGAGCATAAGGTGACGCCGTCGCAAGGTTAACGCGGCAAGACGAAACCCTAATGATCGGCGACACGGCGGCGCCACGAAACATAAGGTGGCGCCGTCGCATATGTAATCTTATATATAGAATCCGAATTTTTCGGTTTTGAGAGTCTTTTGGGTGAAAACCTAAAACCGAACCTAAGGTGTCTTATACAGATTTTAGGGTTCTAAACCTATTTTACATCAAGATAAGTATTTACTTCATCAATTCAATTATGTCTTTGATTATTTGTGTGTATGCTTGCATGTTCTCCATGTCCCGCTAATTTATTTGTGTGTATGCTTAGGTAGTATGAAACTTAATTATTGAATATTGATTGGTTGTTTCTTATCTTAGTTGATTAATGATCTAGTAGTGCAATAGGTCATTAGTTGTGTACTTAATGCTTGATTCATCTTTGTGAACCTTATAATATGATTACACGAGTAGTCGTAGGCTAAACCATCCCAAGAGTGCCTTAGAGTAAGAGTTTATCATCCTAGTGGGTTTTGTATACTAGACCCTTTGGTAAGTTCAAAGAGTTGGGAGAAACGCATACCCTACAACTTTAGACACACAACGCAACTAAGAATAAGGACGTGACAACTCAACCATCAATAGGAGATAATTAAGGAGTAGTAAAACCTAAGTTAACACATCTTTAAACTATCATACGAGTACACATAAATTAGACATAGACTCCCACAACCTTAGTTTAGATAATTAGATAATAGTAGAGTAATCGGTGAAATACCAACCCCCAAATCCAATACCCGAGATTCGTACCTTTCAATTTCATAAAATATAAAAATACAAAAATAATCTTCCTCAACCTCAACCTTAGCGTAGTAACTTCTCACTAGCATTCCTATTCCCCTGAGAACGATATCAATACCCGTGGCTTACCCTAATTACTACACTACAACGATTAGGTTCATTGCCTAAGGTGTTATAAAACTTGCTCGAAGAAAAGGAAGTTTCCTTGACCCCGAACGACGCGTGTGGCGTTATCAAGTTTTAGGCGCACTGCGGGAATAGAATAGCTAGTTAGTAGTCCACCTCGTTTAGGTTCTTTTCTTGATTCCTATCAAGTAAATTTTTCTCATTTTTAGCTTTCTCTTAGTCTATCCCCTTCTTCGTGACCTTCGTTCGTAAAACCATTACTCACCATGATCCGTATTTTCCACATCAAGATTCTTCACCTACCGTTCCCAATCCCGAGATTGAGAAAGCAATCCCACAATTTTGGTAATCACTTAGGGCATAATGAGATAAATTGGCAACAACAAAGTCCTTTCTATTGCTCGATTCGATGAGGAATTTGATTATGGTGAAGCACTTGATAGCGGGAGGTCCTTAATGAAGTTAGTTCGAGAAATTGAGGAAGACCCTCCCAATGTTTTGACCCTAGGTGTAGGATTGAGAAAGATGGCCCTTTAACATGCAATTCCACGCAAAATAGGACTAGAAGGGTTCGATGCTTATTTGAATTCATTCTTACCTTTAAACTTAATCTCGAGGATCTATACAACAAAATCAAGGTCAATGAGTTAACCTATCAAGGGAACAATGTTGTTGAAGCGGTCATTTATTTGCACGTGTTTGTCGGAAGTTTTGCTTATTTGGTAGAGTTCATGGTCTTAGAAGACTTAGGAGAATATATGATAAGGACCTCACTCAAGTGATTTTGGAAAACCTTTCAAAAATTGACTAGGTTGAATGAGCGGATGATTGATGGTCTAATTACATTCTCTGATGAAGTTGAAGATTTCATCTACCAGATGCCACGCGCTCACCCTAGGTTTAAACACAAGGAAATTGAGTCGTGTAATAGAATGACCCCTATTCCATTGCTTAGTGAAAGGGATAAGCAAAGTGGGCTTAGGTACCCATATGAGAAACTAAGCGGTATTACAAAAAATGCCTTGAATTAGGAGATGATTACAAAAAGAATGAAAGAGCGTTGGAATGGCTTAAGTATGAGCACGAGAGTGTGCGTGAAAAAAAGGAGGAGCACGAGTTCGAGTCTAGCTACAAGACTCTTAAATAAAGAAAAGCGCTTCGTGGAGGCAACCCATGCTTAATTGTTTGCTTGTTAGTGTCATGTATCTTTTATTAATTGTTTATCCTCGTGTTTAAATTTGTAAAATGCTTTATTTTGTTTTAACCTCGTCTTAATTACATATAAAGGTATTTTACATAAGGGATAAGTGTAGGAGGATTACACACGTTTTCAAAAGAAACGTAAACATGAGAATAACAATTAACTAAAAGATATATATGTTTGTTTGTTCGAGTCAAATGCTTGTATCGAGTCATAATGGATGTTTTTGCGAAATTTTCCGATTCTAAAGATGTAAATTTTCCAATTTTTCCAAAAATCGCAGATCGGTTTTGTCGGGATAACTTGACGTCGAGAAGGAGTAAAACATCGTTACTTTTCTCGTTTTCGAGCTACTTATAAATTTTGGAATTTTCCGGTCTTAATTTTCTTAGAAATTCGTAAACATCCATTCCACAAGCATTATATCATAGTTTAAATCGAGTCTTATATATATATTATTACCACCGATTTTACGCGAAGGTTTCGTTTGTTTTCTTCAAGTGTGCAGCTTTAGTTTGTCAAGAAGAAGTTACACAATATTGGAAGGAGCTTTTCACGCAATAATTCTTCTTGAAAAGGATTTAACTACCACTTTTCACGGATCCTACCGAGCTAATCAGGGGAGTATTAGTTTCTTTCGTTTTTAATTACCTTCCATTATCATAACTTTGATACTTTCGGGGAACATTGGGAACAATGTTCAGTTTAAGTGTAGGGAAGGAAAATAAAACGGGAACTTTGAAACTATGCTTATCCTTGACTATTTGCTTTGTCCAATTGTGATTGTGTAATAAACCATGAGAAAATGTCGGTTAGGGTAATTTTGGCACCAAATTTAAAATTTTTTCATGACATATAGGAGTGGGCCATTAGTCTTAACAAAAGCGTCTCATGGATAGGAAGATACATGACTAGCACAAAAACCCTTTACCACCTAAATTCCACCCAAAATGTGAGGATCACCCTTAGATTAGTAGGAATTAAAGCATTCATCTTCAATGCTTAGAGTGTGAACCGGTAGTATATTAGATTCTAGAACTTGTTTTGTGATGCATTTCGAGATCGCAAGTGAGGCTACACTTGTGTAGTTAGGAATAACTAAATGATAAGAGGCATTAGGATAAACCCTTGTTTGATACCGTAATATAATTACTTCTTCCAAATCGGTTGAGTAATTCCCCACACCCTTTGCGTTGTACTCATCTTTAGTATCGATACCCTAGTTAACCCCTCGAGCCTATCTTTTCGCGGTTCTCGTGATGTTTCGGTTTTCCGAATATCAATGAAGAGCATTGTTTACACCCCACCCCAAATATACACCCAAATCGCCTTAGCCTACCCTATATGCACTCACTTTTAGTGCATTATTGTTATCACCAAAACCCTTAGTTCAATTATCTGGTTGCTTGCATGAGTTGCTAAGTCGAGTCATATCCCTTGTATCTGCTTTTGGGACGATTGAGATTCATGGGAAAAGTTAAAGTTTGTGAAATGACGGAAGGAGCGTTAAATTCAAATTTCCTTTGTTTGCATAATAATGTACCCCAAGTGTTTTGATCTTTTCAATTCGAGTCATATTAGTGTTAGAGTAATAAAAACTCAAGTGTAGGGATGTGCTATAAATCCCTATTATTTTGATGTTACCGTAGAGGATGGTAGAGTAAAGTGTATGAAAAAAAAAAAAAAAAAAAAAAAAAAACAAAACAAAAACATACTGGCTACCATCCTACATATCCTTTAATATTATGTTTGTTTATTTCAGTTACCTAGAGTTTTAGAGTGTCGAGTCTTGGCTTAGCAACGCCATTCTTCGTATGCTTGTAACATATAGATTTTGACTTGCCACCACTAAATAGCCTATCCCACCAAACCCTTATTTCCCTACCGTAAGCCTAACATTACAACCCTTTAAAGACCTCTTTGATAGTCTTTCCTAGGTGCTTCACCAAGCGATGGAGATTTGATCTATTCTCAAGCCTATGGTAATCTATGTACTAGGACCGGTTAATGAGTGTTTATCTTCCATTTCTATTTGTCATATTTCATATATACACCCGAGAGAGATGTGAGTATCCAAACACCCCATGTGAGGTGCTAGTATGTAATTCCGTGCTTGTTATGACTTTCTTGGGGCTTATATGTGTTGTGGACCGTTTTGAATCAATGTTTCATGACCCTAACATATAAATTAATTGGCTAAAAGCGCATTTGCTTGAGGACAAGCAAATACCAAGTGTAGGGATATTTGATAAGGTTTTAAAGGTACCATTTTGAGGGTCGTTTAGCCCTTATTTGATCACTTTTGTATCCGTTATTGCTTAATATCGTTCCTTTTCACTTTTAGGTCTCTTGAAGGCAAAATCTTGGAATGGCACTTATTTGGACGAAAAGGCGAATATCTGAAGAAAATGGCCAAAGTCAAAATCGAGACACTCAAAGTCACGAAAATAGAAGCGACGGCGTCACTATTTAATCTACGACGCCGTCGTGGGATTTTGTGACGGTCGGAAGACAAAACTCGTATTTTCAAGAGGCGGCGTCGGGCTTTAAAGGAGTAGACCGTCGCAACTTAGGCGGCCTAGATGTGACCCGCACGACGTCGAGAGCTTAAGAGGGCGGCGTCGCACAGCATAAGGTGGCGCCGTCGCAAGGTTAACGTGGCCAAGACGAAACCCTAATGACGGCGACACGGCGTCCGACGAAACATAAGGTGACGCCATCGCATATGTAATCTTATATATAGAATCCAATTTTTCGGTTTTGAGAGAGTCTTTTGGGTGAAAACCTAAACCGAACCTAAGGTGTCTTATACGAGATATTAGGGTTCTAAACCCTATTTTACATCAAGATAAGTATTTACTTCATCAATTCAATTATGTCTTTGATTATTTGTGTGTATGCTTGCATGTTCTCCATGTCCGGCTAATTTATTTGTGTGTTTGCTTAGGTAGTATGAAACTTAATTATTGAATATTGATTGGTTATTTCTTATCTTAGTTGATTAATGATCTAGTAGTGCAATAGGTCATTCGTTATGTACTTAATGTTTGATTCATCTTTGTGAACCTTAGAATATGATTACCTGAGTAGTCGTAGGCTAAACCATCCGAAGAGTGCCTTAGAGTAAGAGTTTATCATCCCTAGTGGGTTTTGTAGGCGAGACCCTTTGGTAAGTTCAAAGAGTTAGGAGAAACGCATACCCTACAACTTTAGACACACAACGCAACTAAGAATAAGGACGTGACAACTCAACCATCAATAGGAGATAATTAAGGAGTAGTAAAACCTAAGTGAACACATCTTTAAACTATCATACGAGTACACATAAATTAGACATAGACTCACACAACCTTAGTTTAGATAATTAGATAATAGTAGAGTAATCGGTGAAATACCAACCCCCAAATCCAATACCCGAGATTCGTACCTTTCAATTTCATAAAATATAAAAATACAAAAATAATCTTCCTCAACCTCAACCTTAGCGTAGTAACTTCTCACTAGCATTCCTATTCCCCAGAGAACGATATCAATACCCGTGGCTTACCCTAATTACTACACTACAACGATTAGGTTCACCCCCTCCCCGGATCATATAACGCGGAGGATGCGGACACAATAAATGCCAACCGCATCCCCATTAACTCCTACCCTGATGAGTTCTTGGTGCATATTGGCACTATCCGCAACTATTTTGGCAGTTCAGAAGGAGTTCCAATCTTCTTAGGCGCGGATGGTCAGGGTGGGTGCTCATGCTTTCGTACCCCGTTGAGTTATATTACTGTAAGTTCTTTACTGTTTTATCTTCATACTTGTCGTAAACTATTTGTGTTTCTTTGTTGTTGCGCAGAGATGGACTTGTTCAGCGTTTTTCAACTGGCGAAGCCGATACAAGTGGAAGTGGGAACACGTCCGCTAAAGGAGGGAGAAGATCTTGTACTTGTTGCGGCAGCAGGGAGTACCCTTGAGCTTGACCTAGGAGAGGCAGGGGGAGCTCGTCCGTTGCGCTAGAAGCAACACCCTTGCAAAGTGTGCCAAGTACTATAGTTTTCTCCCCGGTGCAACTGCAAGGCGGCAGAGCACGTGGAGGAAGCGGAAGAGGAAGAAGAAAGCCGGGGATTGAGGCGCAAAAGGATCTTGATGATGGCGATGGCCGCTTCCTCCCGAAAGAAGCTGTTGTGTTAAATGTGAGTCGTCCTCTAGTGATGTTGCATCGCGCCCACCATCACCCCGACGCATCCATTCCTGCGTAAGTGTCATGGCGAAATTATTTACCGCAATGCCTTATGATATTCTTGAATAAGCATCATGTTTGTAGGTTTGAACAATCCAGAGTCGCCGCCGCATAATAGTCACATGCATTCTTCGCACTCATGCGATCTGAACCGCACAACCAAAAGGATGCGGATATATCCGTTGGGGATGCATCGATTGGGCACCGGTAGAAGAGTTGGCGTGAAGTGTCTGCGCATCAAGTGCGTTGGTGGAGAAGCTAAGGGCTCGATTTACGGTGAGAGCGACCCAAAGCGCTCGGAAGGATCGAGCTATTGCATTCTTTGAGTCCAGTTGGCGGTGCCAAGGCTGCGTGAGAGCATGGGGTCATCGTAGCTGTCACGAAGAGAAGATGGCGTTGATGTGCCAATAAATCAAGAGCGTGCGAGAGGTAGGTATAAGTCTTCTTGTCACCGGCAATGAAATATTTGGAGAATGGCAAAGATCGATGACTTCCCGACGAAAAGTTTGGCCTCTTGTGAAAAGTGCCTCAAGCGCAGGAGATGAAGTTGCGCAAGCTAAGTCGAGTATGATGAGGAATTATATCCTCATCTCATGTCCTATGTCGCCGAGCGCAGTGGCTCATCGGCCATGGCTTGCGCCTTGCTACCGAGTACTCTTGAGTCCAAGGAAGTGGTTGATGCTTTTGGAGGGTGGTTCGGTCTTGTGACTGGGCAAAGGTGTAAGCGTGGAGAAGCGCATGAGGCTAAGCTTTTAAAGGTGCCTATTGAAGAGGTACCTAACTACGAGACAAAGGCTTATGATAACACGTCATTGCTATGAATAGGATGAAGGACCTAGAGCTCCCCATGATTCTTTGAACCGGGCGCGATCGATTACCCATAGATGTCATTATGGCGGGGTTGACTCTAGCACGTCATCGTGGTGGGAGGCCATTCTTGCCAGAGCCATTACCTTAAGCCCGATGAATCCCAACTTCACGTGCACATGTTTGTGTGTCCTAAGGATATCTTGAATCCTTTTGCTTTGGAGAAGAAAGTACCTTTGAAGCAAGTCTTGGAAGCGCATGCTACTAGGCTTGCCAAGAAGGAGGGCATTAAGGGCAAGGCTGTTTTGTGCGATGATGGCGCAACTCACCTCCCTCGGTCTGACGGGGTGCTAGTGAGTGTTGCTACTGTGGTTCGTCGAGATGCGGATTTGTTGAAGAAGCTAGATGAGATTGGGAATGCTGCAAGCCGTGCGGGTAGCTCTTCACTGGAGCGTAGTCATAGCTTCTAGATTGTAACTTGTGTTGTAAACATCTTTGTGTAATAACTCGTAGTTATGAATAAATCTCCTTTTGTTAAGTGCGTGTGAATGTTATTGCAATTTGTGATGTGCATACTTATATGTTTGTCTTTACGTACAAGACGTATTCATTGTGTGAATAATATAGGGAAGTCATAGTCGTGTATGAAGATCATAGTAGACTTTGAAAAAATAATTTCTAAGTACTTTTTATCATAGTCGTGTATGTTATGATATGCAACGTACTGTAAATATCACTTTTAAGGAATCAAGAGTCTTGGTTCCTAAGTTGTTAAACATGCACCATATGCGTTGTTGCGCACCCATCGTAAGATGCGCACAAAACTCATTCCAACATCTTGAGAACAAGGTGTTTAACAAGGATACGTGATCCAGTGTTGATGGGTTTGCAACCCTCTTACTCAACAAGTTGTTTAGTAGGTTAACTTATCCTTTTTACGATCGTGGGTTTATTTTAGTGCGTGCACGCCATGTAGGCGAGAAATAAAAGATGTTAAGACATACAATATATGGAAATAACAAATTGAAATGTGTCACGGAGTTAGCTAGAAACCGTGATGTTTTATTAATACTTGCAAGTGTATATGAGAAACAAATAAGACATTATACTAAGGAAATAAAAAGTAAATACATAGATGTTTATTGGGTACTTTAGTAAAGTGCACGAGCTTGTCTGTTGGGCCGTAGGCCACTCCTATAGGTAGCACCTCTTGAGGTTGCAGATGTTCCATGTCTTGCGGTTCTCGACCATCCAAGCCACGTAACTTGCACGCTTTGTGCCTAGTGCTTCAATAACCTCGTGGGTCCTTCCCACTTTGGTCCAAGTTTGCTTGTGTCTTCTGCATGGCTCGCATCGTTGGCGCGGTAAACAAAGTCACCTGGTCTGAATGAAACTTGACTTTGATTTTTCCTGCCGTATAGCTGCGCGTTCGCGCCTTTCTTCTAGCAGATCCAAGTCGACACGTCTCTCGTCGTCATTGGTTGCCACATTGATCTCAACGGTCAGAGATAGTTGGCATGCCGATCTCGGTACCGGTATGACGGCTTCGTCCGTGAACTAGAGAAGGGTATCTCCCATGCGGTTTTGATTGAGGTGCGATGCGCCCACAAGACATGTGATAGCTCTTCCACCCACCTTCCTTTGTGCTTGTCTAGGCGTGCCTTAATTCCTTCACCTAAGCTTCGATTCGCACGTTCCACTAAGCCATTGGTTTGTGGGTGTTTAACTGACGCGAAGTGCTGTGTGATGTTCAACTTCTCGCACCAGTCTTTGAAAGGGTTGTCACAGAATTGTTTCCCGTTGTCCGAGATGATTTCCCCAGGCAGTCCGAAGCGGCATACTATACTTTCCCAGACAAAGCGCTTGACCTGGTTGCCCGTGATTGTCACTACTGCCTTTGCTTCGATCCACTTAGTGAAGTAGTCTATGGCAACTATGAGGAATTTTAACCCTCCTGCTGCGACTGGAAAAGGTCCTGCAATGTCAATACCCCACTTGTAGAATGGCCATGGTGATGTGATTGGTGTTAGCTCGTGATGTGGTTGGCGCGGGACGGGTCTATGAACTTGGCAATCATTGCACTTCCTTATTAAATCCCGCGCATCGCGGTGCATGTTTGGCCGTGGTATCCCGATCTCATAGTGCGTGCCTGGCGGACCGTGGTCCCGAGTGCATCTTGCGCATGAACCTTCATGGATTTCTCGCAGACGTAATTTTCTTGTGGGGGCCAACACAATGGATCCATGGTTGGAGGAAGGGCGTCGATGCAGTATGTTGTCTCGGTTCGAATCTACGTCTTGCGTCGCCGTATCCTGCGAGCTTCATACGCTCTTGGGGTAACGTTCCTTTTCTTAGGAATTTCGTTATCGGTGTCATCCATGTAGGACCGTCCTCCTCTATTATTGTGGAGACTTCCATCTCCGATATGGATTTGCTTTTCGGTTTCCACCAAGACTTGCTTTGATAGGTGTCTGAAGCTTGTCGAGGTGATCTTGCTTAGTGCATACGCCTTGCGATTTTCTCCTCTGGAACTTGCTTGATGGTGAATCACAAAGCCTTTGATCGATGTCTTTGTCTTGTCGATATCTTGAATCATATTTTCTTCTTTAGCCACGTATCCGCCCAACACGTGGTTGGCCACTAGTCGAGTCCACATTTGCTTCTAGGTTACGTACCCATCCGAGCCGCAATGCGTGTCCAACGATTAGAGCTTCATATTCGCCTCATTGTTCGTCGTTTGTAAATTCAAAACGCGGTCGTAAGTGAATTCCATTCCTCCGGGTTTGTGAGAATGAGGCTCGCTCCGAACCATCAGCGCGAGGACCCATCGTAAACAAGATCCATGGGTCATGCGCCCGTCCTACTTGGTGCGGGTACCTCGTCGGTGTCCGGCTTTTCGATGATGAAGTCGCGAATCGTCGCTTTGATTGCGATGCGTGGTGCGTAAGATATGTTGTGCTCACCTAGCAATACACTCCACTTCGCGATCGGCACGATCGTCGGGTTTGGAGATGATCCGCTTGATCGGTTGGTCCGTGATCATCGCTATCGGATGCGCTTGGAAGTACTGCGTAGCCTTTTGCAAAAACACCAACGCAAGAACTAATTTTTCCATGGCTATAGTTTATCTTCGTCTTCTTGAGCGCCTTGCTTACAAAGTAGACAGGGGTTTGTCTTGAATCCCTATCTCATTAGTAACACTTCTTCCACCGCTCCATCGGTTGCGGATAGATACATAATTAACTCTTCCACGGTGGGTGCGACAAGTGTGGGGAGCATTGCTGGTGTTGCTTAAGTTGTGTGAAGGCTTCTTACGCCTCCGTAGTCCACGAAATCTCCCTTTTGATACACTTCTTGAGTGTTTTGAAGAGAGGTAGAGACTTGTCTGTGACTTAGACAGAACTGTTAAGACCGGCTAGCTTTCCATTGAGAGATTGGACCTCCTTCAACGTGCTGCGGTGAAGGAAGTTCGATGATGACCTTTGTCTTTTCTCGGACATGGTTTTATACCGTCGGGCTCTATTAGATATCCGAGGAACATGCCTTGATGGCGCCAAGGTACATTTTTGGGGTTTAGCTTCATATTGATCTCTCGTAGAGTTTTAACGCTTCCTCAATATCGCTCACTAACTCATCTTCGATGGCTTTTTATGACCGGTCATCAACATAGACCTCGAGTTGCATGCCCACTTGCTTTTTGAAAGCATTGTCCACTAACCGGGTAGGTGGCGTCGCATTCTTCGAGCCAAAAGGCATTTTTGTGTAACGATGAGACGCCTTGGCTTGTGTGAAAGGCCGTTTTCCTCATCCTCCTTTGCCATCCGGATTTGATGATATCCTTTATAACGCATCGAGGAAACACTTCAATGGGTATCCACACGAGACTCTATTTTCGATCTATCTCGGGTAATGGGTAGCGATCTTGTGGGCACGCTTTGTTAAGATCGGTGAAATCCACGCGCATTTGCCACCACCGTCGCTCTTTTGACCATTCTTGGGTTAGAAAGCCGATCGTGGTAGTGAACTTCACGCATAATTCCGCATCCACCGGTTTGTGCACCTCTGCCAAAATTGCTTCGGCGCTACGGGGCTTAGCGGCGCTTTTTCAGCGTGTTGTGAGTACCGCTTGCCGGATTCTCGGTTTATGCTCTGTGATTGAGCGTGGTACCCAAGTCATGTGTTTGGCTCCCATGCAAAATGTCCAAGTTCTTTTGCAAGGCGCGACATACTCTGTTTGCTTTTGCCGTTGTCCGGCAGATGACCCTCAGATGGATATTTCTGTTCGGGTATTACGGGTGAGCGTAACCTTGATTGGAACTTTGGTTGCGCCTTTGCTACGGGATCGGTGCCGTTTCGCATGTAATCGTGCTACATTCTCTATGCGGATGCAGTGGCATTGTAAAGAGTAACAATGCCCCTTCCAGGGAATTTAAGCATCCGTGCGTTGTTGATGGCATCGCTGCATGGTCGATATCCGGTCTCCGTGATAATGCCGTTGTATGGCGAGGGAGACTTGATCACCATAAATTCCATCCAGCCGTCATGCAGTGTTTTTCGTTTCCGATCTTGTTGGTAATCGTATTGCCCCATAGGCCATATCTTTTCACCGTAAATCGGTCAACGCCGTTCGGCCGGACTTCACAGATCGCGTATTTCGGGCGCAGTGATCGGCAAGGCTCATACATGATGTTCGCCGACGCGCCACCATCAACATACATGCGATGGATGTCGTGACCCCGCACTAATCTCAATGGTGAGTGGCTCAACCATCTGCGTTGTCCGCAGCTTAAGATGGGAAAGAGATTTTGCTTCCTCGGGAAAACTCTGGTCGACCTTACGTCTCAGTGACCCGCTTCCATGATTGTATCATGTAGATGGTGTCGACCTTTTCCTTGGGTGTCTCCTTCTTGTTTCCACTATTCTGCCTATCCTTTCCTTCCTTGATATTTTGACCAAATGGTCCAATCGCCTTCTTTAACCATTTTGTCAATGAGTGGCGATTGGACACATTCGTTAGTTGTGTGGCCATTCTGTGCGTGGTAGTCACGATGATCCGTTCCGGTGCGCCGATCCTCCGGAGTGCGCATTTGCGTGATCTTGAAAAGTTCGCACCTTCCGTTCGAGTATTTCCTTTGGGGTCTTGGTCGTGAGGTGTACTGTCATTATCCTCTCCTCCCACGTTGCGATAGCTCTATTACGGTTACTACCCGGTCGGTGGATTGTTTCCCGTGCTATTCCTGTGACCGTAGTTCGAGTAGTTTCTTTTGCTATCGCCACGCGGCTTCTCCCTGACGAAGGACCGAGAGCGTTCATGAGCTCATCAAAGGTTTCGTGAATTTTCTCGTTCAACCGCTTGATGAGTTACGGATTGTTAATCCGTTCATGAAACCGTAGATCTTTAGCACTTCGGGCATGCTTTAACTTGCATGCATTCATCTTTGAAGCGTTCCATGAATGCGCCGTTCTTCTCCTTGGCCGCTTTTTACCTGGCGAGTTCGACGGGGTTTTAAGCAACTTCTTCCGTGAGTAAAGTTCAGTGAAACGCCTTCCTCAATTCCTCAAAGCCATTGATGCTTCGCGTGGAAGCTTCTTGAACCGATTCAGCGTTCCCACCGTGTGGAGTTGAACATGTGGCACCACACGGTGTGGCGATTTTCAATTGTAGCGGCCGATTCAAAATTTTGAGGTGATCATCGGGATCACTGTTCGGCCATAGGTTTTCACGTTGGCGGCATGCGCCTCCTTTTACTACGAGAAGTCACCGATGCGTCGAGTAAACGCATCCGCCTTTTGACGGCGCCACGGGAGGATATATCTTCATCCTCACAGTGCGTTATATCTCATTTCTCGGACTTCCGGTGTCCAGTTCGCTATCCCGTTGTCCGAGGAATTTTCAGAGGACGAATTTTCCTTCCTTCCGGCAAGGCCCTCTTCGTTCTCGAGTTTGTACTCGGAGGGCTTTCACTGGGAATATCGTCGCCCCGATCATCACGTAGATCTGCGGCTACCAAGTGCGGTATGGACACGGTGCGCTGCTTCATCCTCTTCACTTCCTTCCGTGTATCGCGAGTTGGATGTCTCATCATCCTCGATCCTCTTCCCAATTCATTAAACACGGAGGTCGGTGGTTCTGCTCGTCGCGCTTCTCCTTCTGGCGTCGCGGTGGGAGGTCTCGTATTCGAGTCAAAATTGAGTCGGGCTTGTAAGCTTCGACTGACCTCTTCTCGCTTCCTCTTGCATAGGCGACCAAGGTTTCGACTGCGGGATACGAAATCCCTTGGTGCTAATTCCTGTGCGACCCGCTTCTAAAGCGGGATCTCCGCTTCTCCGCTATGCCCTTATTTTGATCCGTTGCATCCGGTGCCTTTGTTAGGTCGGTCTCTGGCATGATTGAAAGGGAGTGGCAAGAACCGTCTGGCACGGATCTCTTGTCTTGGTGGTGGTTGTAGTAGCTGGTTGTCCGGGCGTGGTTCCACCTGTAGGAAGACCAAGTCTGGCACGATCCTTTGTTTTAGCGATCTTGGTTGTCGAGTCGCTTGGAAGTCGAACCGATGTGCGGCTTCTTCTGGTCGGATCCGTTCTGACGATCACCGATTTACATGTTTCGTCATTCTAGTCTTAGGTCTTAGTGAATGGTCCCACGGATGGCGCCACTTGTTGATACAAAGTTGGGCGTTCCTTGTTTGGAGCTCGGCTCTCGTACCAATTGAGAATCGTTGCTTGAGACCTGCGACTAAGAGATGAAACACCGTTAGGCTTATCGTGGATTGTCTCCCACGATTATCCTCCGTGAGAGTAAGTAATCGGTTTAGGGTTTAAGGAGAGTTAGGGTTTGTAGATCGTACCTTAAGCGAGGGATGGGATTCCTTTATATACACACGGAATCCTTGTTGGTTCCGTGTTCCTCGACCTTCAGCGTATCCGCCTAAGTCGGTTGGAATGATTGTCTCCATATTTAGGAGATATCCGATATCCATTCCGTAAATAGATTTGGGCTTGGGCTTTCGTGAGCCCAAACATCTAATCGCCAGTAGCCCGGTTTGTCAAGACTAAGTTAGTGTTGGACTTTAGTCGGGTTCGTGACCCGGATATAGACTATACGTCATCATGTATTATAACAGAATCATAACTCCATGATTAACATGTTCATCGGTTGATCAAAGAAAATCAAAATACAGAAAAAAGCCAAAAGCCCTTATTTGAGCTAAGTGTTTATTTGAGATTGGAATATGAAATTGGTAAATGGGTTTGTGATGGAGTAATTTATTTGACTAAAGACGTGTCAATTGAAATTTGGCCAGTTTTTTTCGTTGTTGTATGTGGTGTTTGTTTGGAATTTATGTACAAAGAATCAAGTTGGGTATTCTTCTTCAATACAGTATGTTTTTTCTACCAAGGGAAGGAAATAAATATATCGTTTGAATGTAGAGTGTAAATGATGTAATAGTGGTCGGTCTAATTTTAAATCCCGCATGTTGTTACCAAAAGATATATTAAACTGTTAAGACCATCTTGTGGAAGATGAATAAAGAGATGGTGGTGATGGTTTTAAGATGATGGTAAATAAAGAAACAAAATAAAGTAAAAAAATATTAGCGGAAAATACTAAAATACCTTTATGTGCCTTGACTTAACGAGCATTAATTATGGCAGTTAAAGTGAAGGACAAACGATGCATAACGTTTCACATTTAGGGACGGGCGGTGCATTTTTTTTGGTCAAAAGACGAAACTCGTCGGTCAACGAAAACCACAAGGACGAACGGTGTAATTTACTCTAAAAAATTTGATAAGTTAAAAGCATTAAAAGACAGAAAACACTGAACAAGAAACGGTAAAAAACTGTCTTTTATGAAAGTGGCTAGAGGTCTTGGGTTCGAACCCTGAGGAAAAAATTAATCCTCCTTTGGCTACGGAGGTTCACTGCCCACTCCTACTATCCAAAAAAAATCTTCATGCGAGATTAGTCTGTTCATGATGTTGAAATCGAAACTTCAGAAAAAAATGCCTGTTCGTATTCACAGACATATAAGGATTAAGGAGTACACTTAAGAACACCCTTATGGCAATAATAAAGTTTCTTTAGAAGGCTGGTTTCATGCTAATTTATGGAAGTTGATGTCTAGTAAGCTTGGTTATGATGTATGATAAGGACAAATTGTTTAATGTTTTTATGTTAATGTACTGTCGGTCCTTGTTCTGGTACTGCGTATATAATATGCTAAACAGCATTAAAATTTGACACGCATAAACAAAGGTTGTCATTTTCTAATTTCAGGCTAATAATTTTATAATTTTTTATAACCATTGATTACGTTCACCATAATTATAAAAACATTTAATTAACTTATAATTTTCAAATTTATAATACATCTTCTAACTATTAGCATAAAATGTGTTGTTAAACATTAAAATTTTGAAATTAGCAGTTGCGTTTAGAATTGAAGTACGCTTAGTCATAATAAATATGGCAATGCTTCGCAATATTCTTTTTTCTTAAACATTTTATCATTAACTTTAATTTAGTTTTCCTTCGCCTCTTTTAACCAGAATACAATTTTGTAAAGATTAGATAGTAATTCGTCATAACATGCTTTACGGTTGCATTTACCTTTATCCACCCACGCTTTAGGGAAAAAAGGTTTGTATATTAAGTAATACACTTAAATATCATACGGTTTAACGAAAAAAGTTATTTAAAAAATTTGTAGGACATTATTGATAATTTGAAAGAGAAGAATCTCATATTGATCCTCTTATCATTTAGTTGCTAATCATCTATCAAGTTTATAAAATGACTCGTTTTCTTATTCATCTGATGATAATGAAAAAAGTATATCATTTTATAAAGTTAATAGATGTTTGATAACCAGATGGTAAGAAGATAATCAGAAAGATGAGCACAAACTATAACATCTCTTAAGGCGGAATATATGCCAAAAAGTCATAGGTGAAAGGCCTCAAAAGAATAAGTGAACGATACATGGAATTCTTCAAAATATAAAGAGTAAATTACATGGATGGTCCTTGTGGTATGTCAAAAGTAACAACTTTGGTCCCTCGACATTTGGAGTTGCATTGGTAGTACTTAAATTGGTGAACAAATAACACACCAGGTCCCTAAACTGGAAGTTTGAAGTTTCACTGGTAGTCCCTAAATTGGATTAGAGGACCCTGTGTGTTGTTGTTTACCAATTTGAGACTACCAACGAACTTCAAACGTCGAGACGAAACATTTTGACATACCACGCGACCATCCATGTAATTTACTCAAATATAAATCGGAATGTGCTTTATGTGTGACTTTTAGATGTAAATAAAAGGAGTGTGATTTAGAACAGGGAAGTTTGGAGCTCGCGCATTACTGAGAGTTATTTATTTATTTATTTATTTTTGATAGATGACTTACCGTGTGTTGTGGCGGGACTGTTTGGTTATGATTTATGTGTTTTTTTGTGTGATAAAATTTTATGTATTTATTTGTTTTGTGTATTAGTAAATATACTGGTTGTTTCTTAGGTTTTGTATTTTTTCTAAAAACATAACAACACGGTGTCAATTATTTTATATATAATTTAAACTTTCATAAAATTGTGCTTCTTTAGCACATATGATTTTCTTGCTACTTCCTTATTGATTTTTAAAGTTATCGGTAGTTTAATTTTTTTTTTTTTTTTTTTTCAAAAATATATTAAACTTCAACATTTTTATAAAATAATTCAGACATTAAAAGTATACTTAGCGAGTGCCCGTGCGTTCGTGTGGGTTTCACGAGATCAAATTTCCGCAGTGAATCATGATTTTAGTTTATTATGTCTTTTGACAATAAATTTACTGGATACCAAGAATTTCGTTTATCCCGTGCTGTCGGGACTCGAGCTCGTTTGGCGTTCTTAGCTTCGGACTTGAATATTTGATAACGTTCTTTATTATTTTTATTAGTGACATTTAATAATTGTGTTTGATTTGGTTGTACAATATGCTTGATAAATTGTATTTCTTATGTAATGGGTGTTTTAATAACTCTATTAATTATATTTAATGACCAGTTAATTAATTGACTACATTAAATGTCTTAGACCACATTAATGTCTTGTTAATTTCTTATTATAGAAATGTTTTTTGGTCTTATTTTTTTAAGACTTCTAAATATAGATGTCCTAAATACATTATAAGGTAGTATATATTAATATTTAGCTCATTTTGTTCGGAATCCAGAGCTCTTCGCTAAGGTACGTATATTTTTTATTAAAAAAGTCATTAGGTATTTATTGGATATTTGATGAATAAAGTTTGATATATGCAAAAGTCGTAAATAGCAAGAAGTACAGGGTCATGTATCAATATTGGGCTTGTTTTGTTCATAATTCAATGCTCTTCGGATCGGTATATTTTTCATTGGAGAAGTTGTTCGGTATTTGTTAGACATTTGATGAATAATGTTTGATATATAAAAAGTCGTACATAGCAAGAAGTAAAAGGTAATTTATATAATTTAAACTTTTATAGAGTAGTACGTCTTTGCCCCTGTGGTTATTTTTAAAGTTATTATATATAAATAATTTATACAAATCAATAAGGAAATAAAAGATATTGGGCTCGTTTTATTCGTAATACGTCAAAAGCATATTAATATTAAGCTCGTTTCTTAAAAAATCATACGTACCTCAAAAACATATAAATAATGGACTCGTTTTATTTGTAATACAGAACTCTTTACATTGGTATTTTTTTATTGAAGAATTTGTTAGGCATATGTTAAATATTTGATGAATAATGTTTGATATATAAAAAAAGTCGTCCCCTTGCATGTAATGATGTGGTGGTGAACCTCTCATTCTAATTCAGTGCTCTCTAGAAGTATGGAGTTATTTTTGTAAGTCGCCTCATAGTTTAGGGGTACGATTTGCAATTTTTTACTTTTCCACCAAACGACGTCAGTGGTAAGTGTCATTTTATTCTTTGTTTGTCCCACTACACTGCAGTTTCGTATATTATTTTAAAACCGAAAAAACGACTATTCTCCCGTGCTTGATATATATTACAATAATAAAATCAATACAATAGTTGATATAATAAAAAAGAATCAGGTTATGATAGCACTTGTTTCTATAATTAAAAGAAACGATTTGGTAATCTGTCGACTCTGACAAAGCTTTGATCAAAGTTGATGTAAAATTTAGTTAGGTCGTGATCCCAGGTCATCCAAAGATCGCGCCTTTTTCTTTCCAACACCGAGGGCATACGACTGGGTCGATGCCCAAATACGACCCATTTTTTTTTTTTTTTTTTTTTTAGGACAAAGCATGTTGAATATCGGTCTAAAATCGAATGATATTCTATTTCCACACATAACCGATATCGAGCCCGATCTCCACATCCGAAGAACTCGATGTCAACATCGATTATCATACAAAAAATGGGGTGCCCAACCGATGTTCACCCATCGAATGCGTCCAGCCTAAGAGCACAAGGTGCAATAATAACATAAGCGAAAGTGGTGTCTTAGTGTCGCTTTAATTTTTTATTTTTTATTTTTTATTTTATTATTATTATTTTTTTTTAAACTAAAATACACTGCTTCGTCCTAAAAACTTCAGATATCAAGATCATCTAGGTCAAACTTTGTCTTTTTCATGGTTGGGAGTCCAAAACTTGGGTTTATACTCTGCATGTTCTTCACCAATTTTCCGTTAGTTAACGTCATTATTTTCCCACGTGCCTTGCATACGGGGCAAATGGTCATTTCATTGTTTTGGTTAATTATTTTGGTGGTATGATTGGTACAACCTTAGGGACTAACGGTGTATTTAATCAATAAAATTATACCATCACTGCCACCACCATCCCTTTATCTCTTTATCATTATTCTCTCTATAAATTTCTGATTCTCTCTTTTTGAAATGGGTTCTTTAATTAAACAAAAATACAACTTTATAGTATTCGATCAGATCAACAAACGCCTCCATAAACAAATCTTCTTAAATCAAAGTCTATAATCTATTTTTTGGACCGAAACCCAACTATAGATAATCGTCTTCTAATAAAATTTAATTTAGACTAAAATACACTGTTGGTCCCTAAACTTGTCTTGGAGGATCGCGATGGGACGAACCACGCCCTTTTCATCGCCACGGGTCCAAACAATGGCCATTAAATGCCGATTCATCCCTTGACGGTGGACGATCAAACCGATTTCCTTGGGTATTATAGACCATTCACTTTTTTACCCAACCTAGTTAAAATGTAACCCAACCTTTAACCATATGTATGAACGAGCAAGAGTGAACCTAAAATACAATCAACACATTCTTCCCAAAGCAAAAAGAAAACAATAATGGCACAAAACAATAAGTGGGAAGGGTTTGTTGAGTTCGTTGAGGAAAGCGATCATGAAATGAAAAGCGGTTGGGTGTTAAGAAGGAGAAGGAAGAGGATGACATCTTGTTATCAAAGTTTAACGATTTGGGAGAAAGGATTACAAACCGGAAATTTTGTTTAAATATCTTAAGGAAAGGAAGGAAAAGAAGGAAAACGATGATAGGGAGACTTGTAGGTCTAGCTAAGTGTATGCTTAGTTGATAGTAAACATTTGTAGTTCTTGAGAACATGTAATCGATGAATTAAGTTTTGTGATCTTATTTAAGTAATTGTGTTTGAAATTGTTTTGCATTTCTTAATAGGTTTCACTTACCCAAGTAAGTTACAATTTGTTGGTTTTCATAAGTTTGTTTGACTTTGGTAAGTCAAAATTCAAGATGTTACAATACACCATTGTCAATACATTGTTGTTTAATGCTAAAGCGTTTGCATTTTAAACAAGTGTTTTGAAACCACTGCCTGTAATGTTTCTGAAAGGGGGTGTTTGGTTTCTATTGAACAATTGTTGCCGATAAAAGGGGCCGTTTGGTTTAGCCGATACAAGCGGATGTTTTATTTGATACATTATGATTTAGTGCCAAAGTATTTGCATTTTCACCACATCTTTTAAACCATTGCCTTTGCTTTTGCGGATACAAGGGGTGTTTGGTTCTCTTGATTAAACTTTTCTTCGATACAAGGTCCTGCTTTGGTTTGATGATACAAGGGCTGTTTGGTTTTGCCGATATAAGGGGATGTTTGGTTTTATTGATACTAAAAGCACTAAAATACACCCAATATCACAATACAAGAACAGATTAAACAACACATAACCCAAATGATATTTTATCATTAATAAAGTCTGTTAAACATCATAACCAACTACATCAAATCTAATTTACATACCATTTTAGCAAAACTATCACCCAAAAACGCCTTTATCTACCCCATGGAAACCAAAATTCATACATTATGTTCACCATTTTCTTAACAAACTCTTGGTCAACCGAATACCTTCATCCGCTTGACCAACAATCTGTATGAGTTGGGCAAGTTGGTTTAATATTCTCTCGACTGGATTTTGTTCAACAGATCCACACGATCAAGCGCAATTCCACGAGGTCCCGAGCTTGATTCTCTTGTATCGCCTCCTACGGTTGATGATTCTGCTCGATGTCGGCAAGATCAAGAAGTAGCTTCCTAGAATCCTTCGGGCGCCTCATCTTCAAACCAGATAGCCATCCGATCATTAAGATTTGGCGAATCACCCACCTCCATGAGTTTGTTTAAAATGGGAAATCGCCATTGAAAAGTTGTGTGTGTGGAAAAAGTGGTAGATGAGTTTATCGGTAAGAGGCGGTGAAGGGTCTAATACTTACTTTTTTTTCACACTCGGTCCTCGAATTTGTCTTGGTTCTTGGTTGTCATACTTAAAACTCCCGCCCAATATTCACTTTAGAATACACAACCGTCCCTCAAGTTGCCAACTTACGTAAAACCATTAGAAGTTTGACTTTGTTAAGTCAAACTTCAAAATATCTACCTCAGTCTCAATTTTATGTCCATTTTGACTTTTATAAACAAACTTTGACCTTAAATATGTTTTTTGTATTATATAATGCTTAATGAAAGTTTTATCAATGAAAATACATTTAAAATTCAATTTCATTTATATATTTTATATAACACAAAAGATATATTTAAGGTCAAAGTTTGATTAAAAAGTCAAACTGACATAAAATTCGAGATTTTAGGAGTATCAAATTATCAATTCACTCCAAAACAAATATTTAGTAATGGTTTTGCAATATTGACTTTACAAAGTCAAATACCATTCTATATATTATTCAACATTCCACTAGCCATCCTTATCATCTAACTTCAAATACCATTATGCCTTTTGCACTTAATCTTCCAAAGGTTTTCAATCCTTCTGACATTACGACTCTCGTTCACAGTTAAGCCATTCACCATTTTCAACTATTGACTAACAATCAAATAAAAATGCTACAATCAAATAAAAATGCTAAATGAAAGTTTGACTTTCGAATGTCAAACTTTGATCACCTACAATACGCACAAACATCAACATATGAACAATCTAATTTAAAGCAAACCATTTAAACAATTATTGTACAAAACTACCAAAACTATTTTGCAACGTTAATTGTCCAAGGGTATTCAACCCAAACTTAAACTACAACCAAATAAAGAAATCTACCACGCCAATGGGAAGCTCGGTGGAGTTTCAATGATTCCTAGCCAACTCCCGCTTGTTCCGGTATTTTCATTCCCATCGCGACTCCTATCGCTTTGCGATATTGATTGTCTTTAGCGAACGGAACACGCAAGTATACACTTTATTAAAGTTATTTCATGCTACTGCTCTAGAAAAGCTCAAACACCACCGTCCAGAGTGACCATGGTCGAATGTGTTTGTGTCTCACAACAAGGAAAATTTTGCAAAGGTAGATCACTAAGCGTGTTTGCAAACTGAAAAATCAAATAGTGTTGAGATACACAAACATGGCAATTTAGGAATGGTCTATTTTATACATATGCATTACAAGATTACACTTACTCGGTATCCAAGATTTTCAAATTCGGAGATGACCGAATCATTACAATGGTGAACGCTACCATAACACTATTCCCAAAATCGACATCGGACGACCTTAAGCTTAATCAGGAAACAAAGTGGCACCTTCATCCTAGGATTAGCTTCATGTATCAACTACAAGAAGTTTTACGATTAAATTTCATTATCATACACATCTCTATAACATTATAAGTCAGAAACCGAAATTGTTCTTACCGTGAAATCAACAAAATCCAATGTAAGGGTCTCAAGATTTTGAAGTCTTGTCAAGTGAAAGATATCGGATGTTGTGATTGTGGTCACAACATTATAACGACCTAATGACAAATGTAACTTCTTCAAATTCCCAAGTTTTGCAATATCCATAGTCTCATCTCGTTAGTACTAGGACGATTCATCTTAAGAGACTCAGTGAGGGACAACCAAGAATAAAGTCCCAAACTGCACTCTTAGAAAATTGACATGAATCAATTCTAGGCTCGTGAGATTTGGATAGCCATGAAAATATTCCAATGTAGCCATAGCACAAACATGAAGTACCGGATGTTTCAACTCACCGCGAGAGTAAAGTTGGGTTGGGAACGAATCGGGTCACCATACCGCTTTGTAATAATCGACTCCTCAACTCCATTGTCACCAAAACAATAGCCACTCATGAACTGCTTCATAATCAAAGTTGTCTATTCCAATAATTGATCTTGGCTCTACAAAGAAAGACAAACTTTCTTATTGGACCCATAAGCCGATTTAAGAATCTAGTAACAAGCCTACCATCAAACTCGTATGTTAAATAATAAAAGAAATCCTCATCAAGTATGACATCGGTGAGCAAAGTCCACTTAGACCTCCGCTTCTCACTAAACTAGAGGTTCTCACCGCTTCTAACAAAGGCAAACGATTCAAAATGTTAGTGATCACTTCATCGGCATGTTGGTAAAACGATCGATCGACATGGTTTTGTTGGAAGTTGGGTTGGTCTTTGAGTTCGAAATGAGGATTTATATTTTGATTTCGATTTGCGCTTATCATTTCGGATAATGCGGTTTTATGTGATTGGCAAAGTTGTTTGTTGGGTGGGTGTATTTGTTCCCGCGAAATTAAATGCAACAGATCGGGGAAGAAACGGCTAATAGCCATACTCACAATTGGTCCATGGGTTGAAGGTTGGGTAAAAAGTGAATGGTCTATAATACCCTCGAAGGAAATCGGTTTGACCGTCCCATTACGGTCGAGGACAACTGGCATTTAATGGCCAACGCTTGGACTCGTATGGCGATGAGGCGTGGTTCGTCCCATCGCGATCCTCCAAGACAAGTTTAGGACCAACGGTGTATTTTAGCCTTTAATTTATAATTCTATATACAAAATGTTTGATCCAACGATAATGGCTCATTAGCAATTGATGGACCACCATAGTCCCGGTAAACAATATGCACAAAGACCGCGTCACTAGAAAGATGTGACAACAGTTCGCCTGGTTGCATCCAAGTACCCAATGATCCATTTCAAGATCTCCTTTTCCCGCCTAAAGTCGACACTAAACCTCAAGTTTAAAATTTAAATTCTTAGTGTATGGTTTGGTTTGTATTGAAGTAGTGACTGTGGATGGTATATCGACTCACCACTTGAAGATACGAGTGAGACGACTGTTTTCTTGGCGAGATCCACTTGGATCCCATCCCTTGCGTAAACTCTAGCAAAGAAATCTTAGTTCATATTCAACCCCACGGGAGTGAAAAATCTCACAAAGTAGCTTGATTTCGATTCGCTGCAGATACCAAATGTATCAATAGGTTAACTTTTGGGAAAGCCAACTGCAAAATGTAGCAAACAATGTTTTAGCACATGGAATCATGGAAACAACTACACACGACAACTTAACCTCATTTATTCGTGAATGGTTTAATTTGAGCTATGTTTCATCTCTAACGGTTGAAATTGTTTACTATAATAAAGCTTTAAAATTAAAAGGGTTGAATGGGTCGAAATCCTTCAAATTTTATTTATACTGCAGACGACCTCCTAACTCATTTTATTAGAAAAAAATTATATTGTTGAAATAATGTTGTAATCAACCAGCCAAACAAGCTAATTTGACCACAACTTGAAACAACCATAAATGGAAATATTTGTTGGACACATACCTCTAAACGATATAAAAACGAACCTCAGAAGAATCAATACGATATTGATCATCATCAAAACGACACCGTTTAACACGAGATCTAAGCTCATCACTATCACCATTACTCTCACACCCACCACTAGCACACGGTGGCGCCACGTCATCCGACGACCACGGCACTCCCAAAACCTCATCCTCCCTCCCTCCCACTCATGGGCGAAGCTGGTCCCTCCTCGCCCACCTTACCCCCGAGACCGTCTCTTTCGGTTTTGACCATGCGTAATGTTTAATATTGTATATTAAACAAATTTTTAATATTGTATACTAGTGTTGCTATTAAACAAATTTGTTTTAATATTGTATATACTAGTGTTGCTACTAGTATTAATTTTAGAGAGAGAAGCATAAATTTAGAGACAGAAGCAGGATAAAGAGATAAAGGGATGGTGGTGGTATTGATGGCATAATTTTATTGATTAAATACACCGTTAGTCCTTAAGGTTGTACCAGTCTTACCACCAAAATAATTAACCATAACAATGAAATGACCATTTTGCCCTCATGTGCAAGGCACATGGGGAAAATAACAGACGTTGACTAACGAAAAATTGGTCAAAGGACTTGCCTAGAGTATAAAACCCAATTTTTGGACTCCCAACGATGAAAAAGGCAAGGTTTGGCCTAGAGTGATGCGCAAGTACAAGTTTAGGGACGAACCGTGTATTTTAGTCTTATTTTTATTTAGACCAATGCTAACAACCATACTTGTTAAGATTACGATCCTGATCTTAATATATTACGATTTTATGATTATACAAAGTAAAAACGATATGGATCCTACGTATGATTTTGTTAGCCTTAATAGTTTTATTAGAAGTGATGGTCATTCACGTTTAGGAACTTTGTATCGTGTGTTAGATATCGTGATAGAATAGTCAACGGGCTCGTGGATTGGACTAAGCTAAATGGCTAGGCGTTATGATTATGTTAGCCGTTTATAAGCTTAAGTACCCCAAGCCCAATCCAAGTCCAACGAGGCCCAAAGGAAAGCCTTTTAGGTTTTCATGTATTCCACCTATAAATACCCCTCAAATGGTCATTTGAGGGGTGTGCTTGAGTGTGTGTTTGTGTGTGTTTTCCTTTGAAGCAATATAACATCTTATTGTTTTCATCTTCTTTTCTCTACCTCTCTAAACATACATACGAGTTCTATCATTCAAGTCACCATCTCTTTATTCTTCATCTTTCATCTCTACGCATATTCTATTTGTGTAGAACGTGGTATTCTTGTGTTCATAACGTGGATATTTGATAAGGTTGATATATCTAAGGTCTTAACAATTGGTATCAATCGCCTAACAATGGTTTAGGAGTGTTTGTGTTTGTTTTGAAGGTTGGTACTGTACGCGTAGCTTCGTTATAAAAGTTGTCACGCTTAAAGCTTTAATTTTGCACTTAAAAATTCAAGATTCTTGTGGTTTAAGGTTTATTTGGTGCTAAAGTTTCGCTTTTGCAAAAGTTCAAGCTTTACGCTTTTTAGTTAAGTTTTAAACCTGCTTTGGTTCGTTGGTCATTTATACTGTGAACTTTTCTAAGCACTTTGGGTGAAAAAGGTCAACATTTTTGGGTTATTCGAGTGTTTTTAAGGCTATCTCGTGCAAAAGAAATCATTTGAATCGTTGAAATTTCTTACGTAGAAGTCAAAAAGTCAAACCCTAGTTTTCACGCGATAACATTTTGGTGAATAATCTTGAGCTATAACGGTTACTCGCTTCTCTCACTGGATAAGTGTGTGAACACTTCGACTTGTGGATATCCCTTACGCGTGACAAAGGTAAAGGATTTTGGTTCTTAACCATAGTTTACGATAAGCTAAAAGCTTACGGTAACTCTACGCATAACTTCACAATTACGCGTAAGGTTTACGAGTAACTTTTGTTCACGATAAGCTTAAGGTTACGCGAAGATACTATTTACGCCAAGGAATCCTACGCTAAGCTTCCCACGATAAGATCCTCGCCTAAGCTTCCTACGCATAAGATCCTACGCCTAAGCATCGCTCACTCAGAACTCGTGTTTCTACGCCTAAACTCTTCATTTTCATTAAAAAAAAAAAAAAAAAAAAAAAAAAATCAATTTTACGCGAAATTTTGAGGAGACTAAACGCTCAATTTTTACGCGAAATTCAAATTTTAGTTTAATCTGAAAATTTTGGTCAAAATTCAAATTTTTGGGCCTAAATTCAAATTTTTCGGTCAAATTTGGCCAAAATTGTCATAACTCAAATTTTCATACGATCTTAGAATTGATTTTTATAGTCAATTTCAAATTTTGGGCGAAAATTTTTAAGAACCAAGGTTACGAGTACGACTTTCGTAAACACCTCAACCGAGCTTAATCTTCATCAACCACAACTCTTTATCGTTGAATCGATCCTACATCAACTTTATCATATCATACCTTCATCAATGGCAACTCAACAAGACATTCATGCAAATGGTGCGAAAACCGACCTCCTATGTTGGCAAAAGGTGGTTATCTTCAATGGACAAGTCGAATGCTCCGCCACATCAAGACCAAACCTAATGGCAAACTCATGATTAAATCCATTCGTGATGGACCTTCAAGCCTTGACAAGTCCATGTCCCTCGAAATGCTTGATGCAACACCTCCCATCCCACCATCCTCTCATCTTCAAACCGAATCGAATACATCAAGAGGATCGGAAACAAGTCGATGCAGATGACATGGCAATTCATATTGTCCAACCTGGTTTACCAATAGACATTTTGTCAGTGAGAGAGCTGTGAAACCGCTTTCGATATGTGGGAACGTGTTGACGACTATGTTATGGAATGTAAATTGGTAAACAAGACATGGAGAACAAGTCGCTAACCGAATGGGAAAAGTTTACATCTACACCAGAGAATCCATTGAATCCTACTATGGAAGGTTTTGCACTTTGATGAATGAGCTTATCGAAACAAGTTGGCACCCGCACAATCGCTCAAAACATCAAGTTCCCGAATAATCTTCCGGAAGAATGGGACAATATGTCGCTATTGTCAACCAAACAAAAGACTTACATCGTGAAATTTGATCAACTCAACGATTTTCCAAACAAAACCAAGTCAAGTGAATGAAGTCGAAAGAAAGATTGGCAAAGAATCATGATCCATTGGCACTTATTGCTAAGACTCAAACTACGGTGAATACACAACAACAAGCTTCATCATCTTCCAACAACAACTTGCAAGAATACATTCAATAACCACAACAACAATTCTATCCACCGTAACAACAAGTCATTCAACAACCATATCCACAATACCGTGAACAAGGAATCACCGATCCCGAATCGAACAAGAAAATGCTTTGCTACAGTATTTTCTTTATCGGATAAAGCATTTAGCGATCGGGTAATCAAAGTGTTCCAGACAGGTAATCAGTGGTCAAGATGTTGGAAATCGATGGGACGAATGTTGGGAATAGAGCATGGGTAATCGAATGGCAATGTTGCAGCCCAATCGTTAGGAATTATGGAAATGTGAATCGTGGTAATCGATTAAGTGTTATAACCGCTCAAGGAGTGGGTCACATGGCAAGGAATTGTCCTACTAAGCCGAAAAAGAAGGATTTTGCGTCTTCGTGAAAAGCTATGTCATAGCACAAAAGGCGTAATCTGAATGCGGTTGAGTGTTGAGGAACATGACTTTTTCGCTATTATGGATGATTTGGAAGACCGAGAGGACATCAATGCAAACTGCGTCTTCATGGCAAATCTTCAGAGACTAAGTACGACACCGACTCGACGCACCTCCCGCCTATGACGCAAATGTAGTATCTAAGGCACCAATCATTGATCCATGCTATAACAATGTCATATGTGATGTGTTTACTCACGATGAACAACATTCTCGTGACATCGCACCTACTTATGATACATACATGGACAATCCGAGTGGTAGCAATACTAACTCAAACTCATATGTGGATCCTAATGGAGGTCAGTGTGGCACAAAATAATGAGACCGATGAGGAAACACGTGCTTATTTTGAATCATTAATCAATACATGTGGCATTGAAATTGAGAAAGTTAGTAAGGTCAATCGCGAGGTTAAGGTCGAATAAGAAATTGACCGAGCTGAGAGTTACAAAGAGAACGCCAGAGCCTTTGAATTTCATACAAACAAACTTTCGTAATTAGAAATTGGTTATCGAGATTCTATTTTAAGAGAAAACAATTGCAACTCAAGTATGACACACTTGATGTAATTTGAACTTGAAAATAAAATCTTTAAACAAGGAAATTTCGAACTAAATGACCAACTTTCTAAACAAAAAGCACTGCTCGATCTTGAAAAAGAGAAGAAACGTTGATTGTCGATTTTCAAAACGAGAAGATTCTCTTCTTGATGAAATTCGGATAAAATGAAACTATCAAAAATTGATAATTTGCTTCTTACAACGGGTCATTCCGCTAAAACAAACAAGATGCTTTCTAATCAAGCAAATCCGATTTTCACATCGCACATAAAATGGCTCTTGGTAACAACCCTTTTCGTTCCTCAAGAAAGCTCGAAATCTCGAATGTGTTGAACAATGGAAAACCTTTGCATGAACCCATAATTGTTCGTGATTCTCTTGAACGCTGGAACTATCTCGAGGAGAGTAGATCAAAATGAAACAAAAGAATCCGATCTTAAACCGATTGATTATAATAAATGGAACAAAATTAATGGAATTACTTTTGTTAATCAAAAAGAACAATCAACGTTTTCCACCACACCAAGTGTTTCAAACAAAGTGTCAACACCAGCTTCAAAACCAGTTTCAAAACCAACAGTAACTCCTGTAGTTGTCTCAAAATCCTTTTCAAAATCGAACAAATGTCTTCAAACAATCCTTTTAACAAGTGATGCCGAAGCATTTTAGATGACGTTAAAACTAGAATCGATATCTTCAAGAGATCACAAATCTAAAACCAATATTACTACTAACATCCGGTTTACTCGTCATGATGACGAAACGAAAAGTTTTTGAAACTCAAATTGAACCTCCGTTAATCGGCATCGCAGGGTAATTCATTTCGATAAGCGTTTTGAAAGAAACAAATGACTTCAAGGACCATAAATCCGTAAAGCAAGCTAATGAAAGTGTTGAACACATCAAAGTTTTGGAAAATTTAAATGATTCTCTCTTCAAGATGTTCGACCATCGATATTATGTCCATCATTTTGCAAACATATTCGTTGAAGATCATGAAAGACTCCACCGAGACCTCCACAATTGTTTCAAATATGAAAATGCTCTTGCAAAAAACGTGTCCTATTTTAAACAACTTGATCGAAAATCTAAGGAATGCAAGTATGACAAACCGTCAGATGAGCGTTACAAGGACATGCAAGAGCAAAATGATCTCGAGAGCTCACCGGGATGTCTAAAAGGAAAGGTTGTGGATACTAAGTTTGCAAAACCATTGACTAAGGAGAACACAAATGTTCCTAAACCGGTTTTCAAACCAAAATGTCTATTTCTCGCTTTGCTCCAAAAGTCAATGAGAAAATTGATTTGTCAAAAATAGTCACCCACGCCCCCGCTTATTAAAAAGAGAATTGTCAAAGGTTTTGAAAAGAAAAAGCGCTTGTTGCAAAACCTGTTTTGATAAAGAAAAGTGATTACACCGCATTTCTAAGAATAGTACACGGAATGTGACCAAAATCAAGTTAAAGAATCGCTTGCTAACGACATGGTCAACAATCACTATCTAGAAGAAGCTAGGAAAAGGCATGCACTCAAAAGACGGAATTCTAGGTGCAACATCTAGGGTGATGAATTCTACGAGATTTCAAGGCAATGCTAGTAGTAGTAAACCATTACCTAAGAACACTCTACAAAAGACTAGGGATTGGCTTACATCTAAGAGTAGTTAGTAAAAGAAAATGTTATGCCCTTAGAAAACAACACTAGAATTCTAAGTCTTTTCAACAAGAATCAACCTCCAAAAGACCAGAGTGACAAAGTTAAAGTCGCTTTTTAAACAAGAATATTGAATTTGTCTGTACTACATGTAAAAATGTGTCTTTTCGCCTAATCGTGATGCATGTGTCTCACAATATCTCAAGATAGATAATTCTCGTGCAAGGCACAATCCACTAAGACTCAAACCAAACAAACCCGCTGACAAGATGAACATCAAAAGGAAACCTAATAGGTGGATCTATTCAGACGTAGTTTTCAAAAAATGAGTCTTCCACTGAACTGATAAGAAAACATCTCTAGATCTTACCTTAGTGGATACCCACTAGAAAAGTTTTCAACAAGTTGGTCTTAGGTGGATTCCCCACAGAAAGATTTTTATACTTGCACCAACACGTATAATAGTGAAACTCATCAAGATAAGGAAGTCAAACCACTACAACCGTTGATAGTGATCACCCTCACCGTGAGGAATCTTGTACTTCTAACACGGTTATTTGTGAAAACTCTTCTTCTTTGGCATAGTGAATCAAATATCTCTCGAACCCACTCATCGTAGGTTCCAATTGTAAAATCTTCTTCTTCATTTTCTATCTTCTATCTTTGATTTTCCATTTCTTTTATAAAACCAACAAAAGCAAAATATAAAATATAAAATCTTTCAAAAATACAAAAACAATAGAAAATCAAAATCCAAAATATCCTTCTACGACATGTCTCTCAGATAATCGATATTCAGACGCTTCTAGAAATGTCATTCAACAATGATACGGTATATGTAGATGCTCGAGCGAGTTCTTAATGTTTTCAAAACATGTCGCTTCTCAAATATTTCTTAAACTAATGGCTTTCGTATACTTCAAAGACGAAACCCGGACTTCAACATAATGGCTTCCGAACACATCGATTCAGGACCACACGCAAAGAAAGGAAAGTGCTTAACCAAAACAAAGCTTTTAAATATTTTTCAAGCACTATTCCTAAAATACAATGGCTCATAGCGGTTACTTGATTGCAACCCGATCTTTAAAGAAAGGAAAGTGCTACGCAAAATCGATTTTCATAAATATCGAGCACTTACCTAAATCAAATGAAGATTATTCTTCTAATATCTTCAAAAGATTTTCAAAATCTTCTTCTCATCTTGTGTACCATTGATTCGAAATTTTCAAAAATATTTTCAAAATCTCTCACATTTGGTACCAAGATAACTCCTCTAAACCCTTAATTGATTCTAACTTTTCGTATGAAAAATGCTTTCGTATGGGGAGTTTAAAACAAAAATTGTTCCAAAATTCATGCTAAATCGCTTTCCAAATGCTTTTCAAAAACATATCTTTTAATCATTTTGTTTCAAAACATCATAGATATGCTATTTTGAGGGGAGAAACGTGATTAAAATGTGATCAAAAGTTTAATGATCGTTGTTTGAATCTCAAATGAACTCGACTCGGTTGAAACCAATGAATCGACTAGAATAATGTACCATCTCGAGAAACTTTCTATGGACTTAACCAGACGGGTAATAATTTCAAGCTAGTTCTCTAGTGATGTAAACGTGTCTCGAATCGGTCTAGTTCATTTAAAGTCGATCAATTCAAAAGTGCGAACTCTACCCTCTATGTGCGATTACATCAAACTTATAAGCACATGTGAAGGGGAGTATTTCGAAAATATAAAACTCTCGAGTGTTTCAAACATGTTTTCTATCATAATCACTTTGAGAGATTTTCAAGAAAATGGTTTTATGGCAACAATAGAACGATCATGGAGTTATAAGGTGACTAAGGATAAGAAATTGTCCTATGATCCGCCAGAGTCGGAGGATCTACCCAAGGACATCACAAATAGTTAGTATTAGAAGTCCTTAGGAATGATTGAAAAGGAGTAATGTGAGAAAGGAGAAGGAAGGGTTGAAGAATTAAAAGAAATGTAATGAAAAGGGTGAAAAGCAATAGCCTCCATAATCAACCTTAGGGCGTAAACCGGGTTCAATTCATCACTCTTGGTTGTCACAAGATGACACCGGTATTGAAGACCAAGACGTCATGGACCCAGTTGACGCACCGCACTAAACCTTCTAGCCACTCAATTCCACTTAAAAGGATTTGTTTCATTCTCACCGGGAACCCTACATAATCTATCGACTTTCTCTGAGATTGTTGGTATTGAAGAAGGAGACCTCTCCTAGTCTCCGCCAGAAAACCAATATGCACTAATTGAGTCTAGAGCCACGAGATTCATCAAAAGATCTCATAGGAACACATGACATGACATCGCTTGTTGTTCATCAATAAGGACACAAGTGATATATTATAGAGTCCACGCAGATCTTAGCAATCGCCGAACATTTATGAGAGGTTTCAAAATTGTGATCCTCGGTGATTGAATGGAAACTCCTGCCGTGGTCAACATCAAGCGACCACAGCAGTCACTCGTAACTCCCGTGGATTACGCTTAGTGTGTCTCAAACGGTCTCTGATCGTGGGGTGATGCTTGGTGTACCTCAACACTCATCCGAATCAGAGGTGTATTTCGGTACATCGCTATCTCACTTGTGGGACTCAGCCTTGAAACGGCCTTTGTGAGAATTAGAGATGTGTTTTCACTATCTTGTCAAAACCTCGAAATTCAAACTTATAAGTGCCTAATCCGCTTATTACTAACCTGCTTTTTATGTTTTCTTCTTATGGAAGCTCCGGAGCGGATTGATCGTGCAAACTCTCCACATGCTCATACCAACAACACATGAAAGTTCTCATCAAAATCAAAGGCTACTCAAAGTTAAAGATGATTCTTCATCAATGTCAAAGAATCTACAAAGTGTAAAGACTCGAGAACTTCATCATTGGAAACTCAAAGTCAAATAGAAGTGTGAACATGGTGGAGAAAGCGTGGAGATACCTAACCAACGAAGTTGACAACGCAGACAACCACATTATCGATCACAAAGCATGAAGGAACAATGAATCAAAAGCGTTTCTATATCTACACATAAAGTTCAAGCTCGAGAAAAGTAAAGACCTAATCAAGTGGAGCATCTTTTGAATGACCACCCAGGGGAGATTATTAGCCTTAATAGTTATATTGAAGTGATGGTCATTCACGCTAGGAGCTTTGTATCGTGTGTTAGATATCGTGATAGAATAGTCAACGGGCTCGTGGATTGGACTAAGCTAAATGGCTGGGCGTTATGATTATGTTAGCCGCTTATAAGCTTAAGTACCCCAAGCCCAATCCAAGTCCAACGAGGCCCAAAGGAAAGCCTTTTAGGTTTTCATGTATTCCACTAGAATACCCTCAAATGGTCATTTGAGGGTGTGCTGAGTGTGTTTGTGTGTTTTCCTTTGAAGCAATATAACATCTTATTGTTTTCATCTTCTTTTCTCTACCTCTCTAAACATACATACGAATTCTATCATTCAAGTCACCATCTCTTTATTCTTCATCTTTCATCTCTACGCATATTCTGTTTGTGTAGAACGTGGTATTCTTGTGTTCATAACGTGGATATTTGATAAGGTTGATATATCTAAGGTCTTAACAGATTTTAACAATCTTAAGATCTTATAGGATTCCGATCTGGACTATAGGATCTTAAGATCTACTACGATCCGATATTACTTTTCTCAAACCGCAAACTAAAAACTATAATTTATAGTTT